>JABSTQ010010162.1:0-201587 GCA_013358835.2 Ixodes persulcatus
GCGCGCGCTATGTCGGCTTTTCGCTGCACGAAAGTCTTTCGGTTCGCGCACGCACGACGGCCCCTCTGTAACTGGTTCTTGATGTTTCTTATTTTCTGCGCGAACTCCCCGGGCAGAACAGTTTCTTCGCTTAAAAGAATGTCCAATTCACGCCTGAGCTCTTTTTCCTTCCGCTGTCTCTAGTAGTTGAGTAAACTACTTTCTATGGCGTTCATTTTTACCTCCTCTTTAAACAGTTCCCACTTCACCCCCCCCACTTCATTCGATCGTTTTCTTTTAACTTCTCAAATAAACTGTTCACTGTACTTTTGAAACACTCATCCTGAACAAGACTTCCGTTTAATTTCCACTGCGACCAATTCCACCTTTGCCTTCTCGCTTTGTTTCCAAGGCTGAACATTACTAACGCGTGATCACTGAACGAGACAGGCTGAACAGTATAATGGTCACATAATTGGTCAAGATGAAGCGAATTGTAAGCTCTATCGAGTCGGGCATGACTGAATCCCCGAAAATATGTAAACTAAACTTTGGCTGTGGAGGAAAGGCGCGCGACGTCTTCCAATTCATTTTCAGCAATAACATCACTTAAATAAATGGCACTCAGGTCGCGAACAGGAACTTGATTCACACGATCCTCTGGCGCGCAAACGCAATTAAAATTCTCTAAAAGAAGAATCATTCTTTCACTTTCAAAGTACGCCCTTACACCTTCAAAAAAAAAAAAAAAAAAAAACTTTTCGCTAACTGTAGCGATTTGGCGCATAAACGCAAATTACACGCCACTCGATATTCGAAAAAAAAAATCACAGTACACAAAACGAGCAGAAGTGCAGGAAACCACAGCCGTCTCTGTGAATCTAATCGATTGCCGAATAAATAAATAGCAACCCCCTGGCAAGCCAACAGAATGTGCAACGCTTACATTAAAACGAGATCGAAAGGTTCCGCCATGCGGTAGTCTGTTCCTGGCTCTCTACTTTCGTTTCCTGGACGGCGACAATATCAAGCTCGTTGTCTGCGAACAGTCGGCTTAGCTGGAATTGTCGACGCCTCGCTGCCATCCCGCAAACGTTTATCGTGGCGCTTCTAATCTTAGCGCCATTCCAGGAGGAGAAAGAGCGCATGGTGCTTACCTCGGGTCCGGAGCCATGTATTGCGTTTCGACGAGAAACTAGCGTCTGACCGTCCACCACACATAGCCCGAGGCCTCAAACCAGCTGCGGTCGGACATTCATGGGGGTGGCTTGACCACCCTTGCATCGTCGCCAGGAACCTTCGGCTTGACGTTGAGCCGTGGCCTTCTGAAAGGGGCCGCCTTCGAAGGCGGCTCCTCGTGGCTTGACACGCTGGGGTCCGTGCTGACGTCCTCGTGAGTTATTTCGGTCGTAAGGCCACTTGCCGAGGCCTCTGCGTCAACCATGGATCCGTCGACGGCAGAGTCCTCAACGACGCTGATTTTTGCGCCACTCGGTGTAACCTTTTCAGCGTGGGACCTCGGGCCGCGTTGCTTGCCTCGTAGCGTCCGTACCAGGTTCCGCGTCGGCCGTGCCGGGCGTCCCCTCATCTTCAGGTGCCGGTGTAACGTCCACTTTTGGGGCTGGCTTGTCGGAAGTACCTGAGGCGGCCTCCTTGGCATCGACCACGTCCATGAGGTGCTCCGAGTTATCGTCGCTCCCCACGGGTCCTGCAACGCTTGTGTAGGTTCGGACGCACTGGCTCTCGTCGTGCCCAAAGCGACGACAGAGCGCACAGCGTGGTACTCGGCACTCCCTCCGGATGTGGCCCGTGCCCTTGCACCGTAGGCGGAGCGGGGCTCTGCCCGGCTCCACTGCTAACGCTGGGTCGCCGGCGATACGCAGTTGATGGGGGAGGTCGTCCGACGTGACACCGGGCCCCAACTTGAGGGACACCGACCGCGTTGCTGACCCCATGTCCGGGCATCCTGGGACGCGCCACTCGTCTCTAATGCCTCCTGTCACTTTCCCAAAAGGCGCCAGGGCCGCCCGTACCTCTTCGTCAGGGACGTGATGCAGCAGCCTGTGTAGCTTGAGCCGGGTGTCCTGGTTACTCGGGTCCACCACGGCGCAGCGGCCGTCCTTGGCTTTGACTTCTTGACCGACCCAAATATTCTAAAGACTCCTGCTCTGGCCCAGTGAGGTCAAGCATGTCTTCTGGGACATTGGGCTCAATCTCATCGACTGATTCGGCAGAGCATTGCTTTTGCTGCAATCCTGTCAGCAAAAATCCACTGTCCTCAGCATAGCCCCCATCTTTGCTCGGTCGCAGGAATTAGGACATGGTATCAGCTCTGATTGCGCACTTGAAGTCACATGGGCGTGGCACTGGGCTTTTGAAACTCCGAGTTGAGAACAAGTTCTCCAAAGCATCTTGACTCGGGCGGCTTAATAAAACAAATAAAAATCCCTTTTCATTCAACAAATGGTCCTGCAGTTGAAGAGCGGATGTTGTGGCAAGGAAAACTCCTGTCTGAATAGGCTTCCAGACCTGCTTCACTGCATTTTCAATGGACAATGTTGCGAGCAACTCAATCGTGTCTGAGAAATGTAAGAGGCTTGTCGTACTTGTTCGAATCAAATCTGCTCAGTGCGAGTTTGGTTGTTCGCGACGTCATGAGGCGGAATCATTTAAAAATTGTCTCAATAAACCACGCTGCTGTCAGTGCATCTTTCGACATCTGGTTCTTTTCGATCAGAAGACGGATAGCGGCTGCTGTGTCAATATTGAAAAAAAAAACAAAAAAAAACGAAAGCCACACTTTCGTTTTCTCGTAATGGCCAGGTTCCACACATGACTCCATTAAGTGAGTAGCCAACTTAAGCTCGGAACGTTTTATCCAGCCTTATGAGCAGCTTCACACAGTCCAGATTCACCTCAATGCTAACGAGCCCATCTTCATCAACCACACTTTGAAGCAGATAAATAGACTGCTGTCGCGTGAGATGGTTCCTCGGGTTTTTAAGCAGGTGCGGAACATCGGCCATGAAGTACAAGTTTCTCGACGCGTCGCAAAGATGAGGGCAAGAAACGACGCGTTGACCATTCTTGTTTACGACAATGCCAAGCAGCTTCCACAGGCCCAAGTCTCCTCCTCCCATGTCGCTGATTACAGCATCCACAATTATGCCAATGCGAGCACACTGCTCGAGGATGTCAACGTTTACCTTCTTCACACTCATAGCACTGAAAAAATTTCCAGTCAAATGGTGCGCGATAGTCTGCTTCCACCTCATGGTCAGTCCACCAAGCATAAATACGAGGCCGTGTGTGGCAAGACACTTTTCCGGGATGCTACTATCCGGAAGAGGAAAGGTTGGCTTGCCGAAGATCTTATCAGTTGATGAGTCGTAAACCAGACTTGGCGACAGCAGAATTTCCTCAATGATTAGTGTCGCGTGGTGTTCATCTGGGGACATCATGCTGTCCTTTCAAATTGAAGTTAAACATTTCAATCTATTAATTAGTTTAAATGTTGCAAAATTAAAAGGTCCCGCCTTCCCCTCCCCCCCCCCCCCCCCCCCAGTTCGCGAAGAAATGACAGTGATAGGTGTGCCATGTTCGCGCAATGCGGCAAAAATGTCACCGCGAAATGTGGACACAATGGTGCAGACTGTTTCTTTTACCGCAATGTTGGTGAAATGGTGCTGCATCCAGACTTGTACGTAACGCGTTACCAGTAATGGATTACTTGTAATCGATTACGTTTTACTGTAATTTTGTAACGCTTCAATTACTTCCTTTAAGGAGTAACGATCCTTGCAATTTAATTACTTCCTTGCTGTAATCGATTACAAAATGACCCATTACAATTTTTCTCAAACTATTTTGTTCTCTCTTTTTTTTTTCAAAGAGGGTTTAGAAGTGCTGGAGTCACTCAGTTCAGGGCAAAACCGGTCGACAGGTTAAGAAATATCTGCGAGCTGGAGAGGAGGATGCAGGCGAAAGCTTGGGAGATGGAGCAGATGGAGTCGCCGACGCTCGCGAGCTCCAAAGTCCCTGAGAGCGAATGAGAACCGCCGTTCGCGCGGAGCAGTTCCCCGCTTCGCGTAACCTGAGCGTCCCGTAGACGAGGCGTCTCTTCTTTGATTTCGTTTTATCTTTAATAACTGAGAGCTCAGTCTTTACCCTGACTCCGGCACGAAAGGTTGTTTGTGTGTTCTGTTCGCCAAAATGACCCAAAACGAAACAGAGAGGAGATACCTCCTCTCCACTCCAAGCTTGTGTTTGCTTTCTCCTCTCTTCCTCGTAAACTTTTCTTAACCTGTCATTGATTTTTTTTTTATAGAAGATATGCCACCTAAAAGATTTCTATACTCCGCTTCACCTTACGTCCGGACGCAGCGGACGGTACAAGCTATCCTAGCCAATCCACTCTGTGGAGGTAGTTCGTGATACGCTTTCCGCGCGTCGCTGTGCCTCCTATCCAAGGTCACGTGACACACACACGGCCTTGGATTGGCTCTCAACGCTCATAGCATCCGCTGTTGGCCCGCTCTCTCTTTTTTTTTTGTCTTTTATTTTTGTTTCTCTCTTTCTCGTATCCTGTTGGTTTCAACTTCTCTTCGGAGGAAATTAATCTATCCAATTAACAATACATTTTTTTGCACACGGCGGAGGTGACGTGCTCTTCTCGCTGTTATAAAAATGAAAGATAAAATCAACGTGACGTTCGAGTGTTTGCTTTGTCGGCCACTACTCAAGTTTCATGTTCAAGGGCGACCAACTCGAACTCGCGTACACACATAAAGGTAACGTGCTTTTTTGCTGTATTGGTCGTTTTACTGCGCAATTTTAAAATGTTTCATTATAACATGCTTAATTTCTGGGATGCTTAGCAAGTTTCGCTCGGCAGCTTTAGCTGACAAGTTCTAGTTTTCTACCGGCCACTCTATTTTCCAGGCATACTTCCAGCAGCGCTGTTGTTCGTCTACTTTCTCGTTCTTGTCCGTGTCTACGGACTGTTTTTGGCTTTTAACCAGAAAACAGTTTGTATTCAAATTCATGAGCATGCTCCTACGAGTTTTTGACTGGTTTAGGGGTATCACTTTTGAACATTTATATTCTTAGTGTTTGTTTAGTACATTTCATTGTGTTTGTCAAAATTGCCTTCGTCTCTAATATTAGTTCCCGAATAATATCCCTCAATCAATTGTGTCAATTGAAACTAGGAACTCTGTTCATGTCACCATGATTCGTTGGCGGATGACCGACGCAAACTGCGAGATACAACTGCGGCTGAAACTGAACAAGGTGTAGAGGACAAAAAAAAAAAAAAAGAAGAAATGTATAAATGCGGAACACCGATCTAAATGTGTATATGTGCTACCGTAATAAAAAAAAGTTAAATGAAAAGTAACGTGGGAAGTAATCGATTACTTTAGAGTAATTTTTCGATTACTTTTTAAGGCTGTAATTGTAATTGTAGTTGGTTACTTTTTAGAGTGAAGTAATTGTAGTTGTAATCGGTTACTTTTTCTCGGTAAGGTGTACAAGTCTGGCTGCATCATACCTCCATCAATCAATGCTTACAAATTCTATATATGCACATGAATTGTACGTGACTAGTTGAAAGGCAAGGTACTCAAATTACTAAAGAAAACCACAACAGCGATTTCACATTCGACAGTGAAGCCACCAAATTAACATAAAAAGATGTCCAGAGTACCTTCACTTTAAGAGAATTTATCAGCTCATGCATTGTCCCAGGAGCAAACTTGTACTTCTCGAGGGGAGGGGCTCACTTGATCGAATGACGTTTGAGCGAACGCCCACGTTTCACCGAATGACACTTTAGCGAATAGTAGGACGCCGCGAAGCGGCGTTTTCGGGTGGGCCAAATGGGTTCACATTTTTGTAATGAGCCAACGCAGACTGTCGCCGCGAAGCGGCGTAAGCGCAGCGCGGCGGATGGGTTAACGCGCGCCCCCGTTATTCGCTAAAACGTCAATTCGCTCAAATGTCGCTGTTCGCTAAAATGTCATTCGCTCATGTGATATGGACCCCTTCTCGAGATGGCGTTGAAGGATCCTTTATGAAGGCAATGGGTGCCCGATCTCCTTCACAAGGTTGTATCCTTGAGGTCCGCAGGCAAGACGAATCTTAAGGGCTTTCTTGAGAGTGTCGGTACTTCATGCGGTACCCTCCACGGTAGTTTTTCAGTTGGTCGTCGCCAAGGTAGTTCTTCAGTCCAGCTGTGAGGTTTCCGCTTTGGAGAAGTGCTTCATTCCGCTGCCTCTGAACCGAAACTAGTCTCCTTTCAAATCTTCAATGTGGTTTTCAAGTTGAGAAACTTTTGCTGCAGACAGGTGAGCTGAAAAGGAGATACGAGCTCAGATATATGACTGATTAGTTCATTACTCAGGTTAGGTGTCAGCTCTAGCAGTCATGAACTGCTTTTGAGTACAGAATAAGCCGGAGTACTCACCAGTGTCCAGGCACGGGGTTGCTAACTGGCCAGACGTCAAAGGCTGGGCGTCAGCGTGGGAGCCTGCAGTTAAAGAACACATATAGTTAAGTGTCAGCACTATAGTAGCCATGAACTACTTTCGAGTTCCGAATACGGTGAGCAAGTATGCCTAATTTTGTTTTCTGCGCATGTGAAAGGGGGCAAAAAGGAGGGAGAGGAGGTTGACGTTTTGCGCTAAGCTCCACCCCAGCACAGTCCAGAAGTGGTTTGGAGTAAACAACACCTCGGCGTATCTAATTCCGGCCATGGTGAAGCGGCACTCGTGAGCTTTGTCTTTGTATCGCTCTTTTTGGTCGTGCTGGGAAGTTCCCGAGTTAGAAGAGCGAGTAGTTTTGTGCCGAGTGTCCTCCTCATTCGAACGCAATAGAAATGTGCTTTCTTTTTGGATGCAGTGCGTGCTTGTACGACCGACGGCGTTGTCGGTCGTACAAGCACGCACTGCATCAGCATATTCGAAATGTCTGCTCGAGACATTTCGAATATGATCAGATTAATGAGAGTAACCCCGGCAGCACGCCGACACTGGGCCAGCGTCGGGGGAATATTGCTAACAATATTGGCCCAGTTTCGTGTTTTGTATCACGGCCCCGTATTGGGCTAATATCGGTCAACGACTGTCCTCAAAATGGGCCAGAATCGGCGATATCATTTGAGTTCTGGGCAGAGATGGGCGAGAATCGGTGAACGATGGTTTTGCAAATGGGCCAGTACCGGCGCAATATCCGCAACGCCGCCATTTCTCCCGCACCGCCCACTGGAGGAACTGCACGTGACTTCCATTTTGGCTTTAATCGGCCATTTCGGCACCGAAACAGATACTGTGGAAGGGGTTTCAGTGGTGCCACCCCGGTGTCCCCAGCGGACGCGCCGCGGATTACCTCCGAAGTTAAGACGCGCCTAGGTCGGGACGCGCTACTTGAAATCACCGCTGAGGCATGGTTCTATAAAGCCAATATTAATTGTACTGCAAAACCTTGCAAACTAAAAATTTTAGTAAACATCACGCGTCCCCCGTTTTGTACTAATCTCCAATAAAATTACTACAAAAAGAGTTTTTTTCCGTTTGTTTGTACGGAAAAACCCACTCCCAGCCGCTGATTGGCCGGCGCGGCCCGTGGAAACAAAGGTGGCCGCCGCGATTGGCCGGCGCGATTAAGCGATTCAGTATCGTTTTAGAAACGGTCAAGAATTCCTAATACCGGCCAATATAGCCGGTTCAGACCCGACAAATTACCGGAAAACGGCGCTGGATACTGTATATCAGCGTGGCGATGGCCGACCCAAGTGATGTTCCGCCGACATCGGCCATATCACAGTAATACTGGCCCGATATTTACGATCCAGCGCTAATATAGGCAATATCAGAGTGATATTGGCCCAATTTCTTCGATCCGACGCCAATATTGGCGCAATACTGTGTGCTGCCTGGAAAGTAGACAAAAAGGCCTCTTTGAAAGAGCAGCACTTGTCTAACGTTGCAACTCAGGGGAACGGCTGCTTCCAGCCACAGAAAACTGCGCGCCGATCGTAGAAGTAAATTCCATTTGCTCATCTTGTCTACTTTTAAAGAATTAACCGACTCTACTCTCTATCAGGTTGTTTTAATCCTCGGGTGGTGAAATGCAAAACTCAAGATTGATCATGATTAACCGAACCGCCCGAACGTTCCAAGAAAAACTTGAGCTTTCAACTCCGAATGTTTAACACGAAAGCCGCTTTTTCGAAACTATACCTGTACCCTGTGGTCCACAGCTAACACGCGGTTGTCGATCTGCACCGGTTTCATCTTGAACATAAAAATCTGTGTGATCAAAACAACTTGTGTAGAACAACGAGTTCGGCAGGGCGGGGCAACAACTCCTGCGGTACTCATTGCCCATGGGCTCACATTTTCTGCGAACGACGCTCTCCGCACTTCATTTGTTTCCGCAGATCAAATTCAGGGCCGATACTTTTTGAACGCCCTTCGTATGTGTCAGAACTAGCTGCCATGAAGCGCTTTGGAGTAGTGAATAAGCCCGAGGACTCACCAGTGTCCAGGCACGGGGTAGGGGAACGACCAGACGTCGTCGAAGCCTGGCCGTCAGCGTGCCAGGCTGCGGTTACAGAAAACATTAGGTAAAGTGTCAGCACTAGCCGCCATGCATGAAGTGCTTTGGAAAAGAGAATAAGCCTGAGTATTCACCGGTGTCCAGGCATATGGTTGGGGACGGGCCAGACGTCGTTGAATGCTAGGCGTCAGCGTGGGAGCCTGCAGTTACAGAATGTACAGAACACACACTGTTAAGTGTCAGCACAAGCCGCCCTGAAGTGCTTTGGAGTAGACAATAAGCCACAGTACTCACCAGAGGCTATGCACGAGGTTGGCGACTGGCCAGACGTCAAAACTGCAGGGCGTCAGCTTGCGAGTCTGCAGTTAAAGAATAACACGAGGTTAACTGTCAGCACTAGCATCATGTCTGTCTACATGTACCAAAGCAGGTGTACAGATAAAGGAGAATGTAGACTACTAACGAAAGCAAATAAATGCGGATTACGCAATTGTGGAATATTTTCCGATGAGCAATACACATGAAGTATCAATAACGCACGTATCGTGAGCAAGGCTTTCGCTTCTTTGAAGCTGGTCGATGCACTGAAAATGCTTGGTACGGCATCCTGCCTCCGCTTTTTGATCCCAGTCTTCTTCAAAATCAACGGCTCAAACTGATCGTCAGTGAAGTGGTCCTGTTGGTTTATTTAGAGCATTTTAATTATGCACTCTAAGCAACACACGTAACAGTACGCGGCATTGAAATACGAACCGCATGTAAGCTATTTTTCCAGGCTAGAGGCATGCAACATCCGGGCGATGGGCGAAGTTTTCTACAAACATAGAGCCGAGCGAAGCGACGAACGACGGCGAGTGATATCTCCCAGCAACTAAAGGGACGTTACCAGCTACGTCGCTTGGTCGCCAAATCACTTGCATCAGTTAAGCCTTAACAATTGAGCAATTACAACCGTCGCAACATTACCGCCAGATAACGGGGCAGCAGTTTGACCCTAATAAACCGGACACTATATTGCGAATCGACACATATAAGTTGAGATGTTGAAACACGTCGCTTGTTTTCGCGCGGCCGCCTTTGAGGCTCGCCGCCATCGCGGAACGCCCGGGCCCGGCAAGCGGACGTGTATGTCCCCCGAGCAAAGCAAGCAGGAACAGATTCAATTTTGTGGATATGTGTATGCGCACAATTCTGTGCAAGCAGCTGTCTAATGTTTTCCACGGCGTTGAATGTAATGCGTCTTACCTCGCAGAGTCGGGAAGTCCTAGACGGCGTGAAGCTCTTTCTTCTAATCCGTTGTAGCCAGGCCACCAGGCCTTTTTCCGTGCTTTCTTTGTTTTCGCGCATGGGATTGCGAAGGGTGTTTTCCCATCTTCTGGGTAATTCGAGCAACCAAACGCGCTACAACCTGACATCAGTTGTCACGGGAAGCTGCACCCAACCGAAAGTTCCAACGAATACCGCGTGATACACATTAATAGATTTAGTAAACCGTGTTTCCCCCTTCGATAAGCCCCTCCGCTACCCGGAATTCTACAGCCAAGGCCATCGGCACGCAGCCGCAGTGGCGGTTTCTTCGTTGCGGAGGGCTAGCGGAGGGGGAAACACGGTCTACTGAAACTCCCTATTAATGACAGCTAGCGTGCTGCGGGAGCGCAAGGGAACGACTCGGGAAAGCAACGGAAGGACAAAAGTCATGGCGGACGGAAGTTGCATCTCGAAACCGGAAGCCAGGTTTATCACGTGTTATTTTTTATTGAATCGCAATTAACGGTGTATGAGGGAGAGGAGGAGGCGGCTTAATCAAGGCTTGTCGTTATTTTTCAGTATAGAGGGAAGTTACCCCAGACTACCCACTTGCGGGGTTGAGTTTCTAACCCCATTGAAAAACAGTTTGTGGGGCCCACCAGAATTCCTCTAAGGTATTGAAGTACACTTCAGTACACTTTATGAAATGCGTGAGAGGCCCCTCGTAGTTTTTCTAGATGCCCTTGGGGTCTGTTGAAATTTCTTCGGGAAAGCTCCTGACGCACCAAAAGAGCTTTAACGGGTCAGTGGGAAAGATCACGTGACCCTTCAGGATGTATGCGTGGGAAAAGCCGCTCGGCCATTTTATATCGGGTGACCTCAACGGACGGACGCTCAGCGTCGGCTTCCCGTCCCAAGCGCAGGATCTATCTTTGAGACAATCTTGTTCACACTATACACAACCTGAAGCTTCCAAAAATTGATGGACATCAAACATAATTTCAGGCAAAAATAATAAGTAAGAATACTCCTTACACTCCGGTCAAAACATGAGGAAGACTTTTCAACACTTTTCTATGCATCATTATTGTTATTGATTCTTTCAGTATAAACTTGTCTCATTTTTATCCGTAAAAATTGCTTTAATGGAAAACCATAAAGGCGCACAATTATTTCATCAAATGTTTTCTCACTTCCAAAAACGAATTTCTATTCTTATGAAACGTTTACAACAAAACTATGCATTGACGGCTGATTGAATTAGCAAATACCTTGCAGAAGAATAAGGATCCGCATTCAACTGTGTACAGCACAATATTCTCGTCTTTCATAAATAATGGGACAAGGGATGGACGTCAGAGGGAGACGGAGCACGTTTAATCACGGCTCAGGTTCGTGTGCTCTTACAGAACACTACTAAAATAGTTTTAACCGAAGAGAATGACAATCACAGTACAACTTTTCTCGAATTTCGCTTTATTCTAAACGTTATAGGCAAACTAAAATTAGAAAAAAAACAACAAATAACCTTCTTCATGACGTCCTTGGTCCTGGCTTGAGTGGTCGTGAGCTGGAGAAGGGGTAGTGAGCTCAGCGAGCGCTCACGGCTGCCGCGCTCCGTGTCGACGGCTCGAGAGGGCGTCACTTAAGCATGTGCAGGATACGCTGAATGAAGCGGGTGGCCAGGGAGGCTCGGATTGCATTTGCTGCGCGACTAAACACTAATTGGGCATGGCACTTCATTGCCCACAAACGACAGCAAACACGGGGTAAAGATCAGTTCAGAACGGGAGCCACTTCGTGCTGCCAAACCGCCAAACGTCCAAACCGCCAGCCAAACCTGCTCGCCGAAGGCCTTGGGAACGCTCGGAACGGGCCGGATCCTCGAGCCCATACGACCACAGCGCCGCCGCGTAAGGCCGGGACCTTTCTGTGTCGGCGCCTGATCCCACTACCCCTTTCTAGTATGCGCCGCCTTTTCCACGGCTCGGTAGCGGGTATGTCGACGGGTCATTTCTTGTTTCCGTACTTTATAAACTGCATTTGTTTCTTTTCTGATCTAAAATATTGAAGAAAAACCAGTTTTATAAATAATTGAAACGGTTCGCAACACTTATATTTTGGATTTCGACAAAAAAAAAAAACACAGCTTTTAGCGGCTCTGACCAGTTGTAAGGCCAGGACCAATAATGTCACGATGTCGTCACATATCACGCGCTTTCGTCGTCCGGTTAAAATTTGACGCAGTGATATTTAGTTATTCTCTCCGTGCCCGCTAACGTGCCCGAACCCCAAGAGACGCGGAAACCGCAAAAAAGGAGACGCTAAAATATGACTGCAGATACCCCTTTAAGAAGTATGTTTAGTCCGGGACGCACATATTCACCACAGTGACCCAGATTCCTTCGCACCTCCTGTATCTGGGTTACTATGCTTAATTTTTGTGTTCAAAGCTCTACATATGGCCTATTCGTTTGGGGCACACCGCACCCGTCCAGTGCAGTAAACTCTTTCCACTTCAGTACACGAAAGGCTGGCGGGGAGAGAAGGAAGCTCCCCTCTCCCCTCTAGCCTTCCGTGTACCACGAACCGCACTACACCGGTGCCATGCGCGCCCAAATGAATTGGCCAATAGTTTCTTTTTAAAATACAGAGCTTTTCTGTATTTGTCCTACCAAAGTTTGTTAGTGTTAACTTGGAGAACTCCGAAGAATGCTCACCATTACACTCCCGTCATGAATCCACTGATCTGCCTCAAAACAGGGCTCTAAATCGGCTAAAATTCATAACCTAATATCAATTACATTCACGAAAGAAGGGCATATCATCAGTTTAATTGGCCCAGATGCTTGTGAAATTTTTTATCAGATCACAAATTGCATAACACTACAAATGGAGGAGCTGAAAACAAAGGATCCCACCGTCAGGCACGTAGCCAGGGGGGGGGGGGGGGGCATGGGGCCCGCCTCCCCCCCCCGAAATCTTCCATTTTGCTGGGACCTCCTCTCCCCCCTCCCCCTTATACAGCATTTTGTCATGGGTGCCCCCCCCCCCCCCCCTCCCCCCGAAACAAAATCCTGGCTACGTGCCTGCCCACCGTAATCATGACGCCCTAAAACGTTACCACGAGACAACATCACAAAAAAACTACAAATGATAAACTCGCTGATGCTGTATACCGAGAACTTGCCATGATAATTCAATTCAAATGAGGACGTGGAAGCAGTCCACACTCTCTGACGTTTGATGTCAGCTGCCAGATAGCTCGCTCAACTCCTCCGATGCGTTTTAAAACGTGCACCGTAAGAAAGAAAAAGATTGGTTCAAACGCTTTAAAGGGATACTGAACTAAGGAATTGAGTGTCCATAATAAGTGGCGCACGTTCTTTCCACGAGCCAGCAGCCGCCGGTGTGCGCGAGCACACGCAACAAAAATGACGTCAAAGACCTCCATTCGCGGTTAAGATAACAGTGAAATGTATGGGCTTCGGGCCAAAGGAGAATGAAGACAAGGTTTTCATCTACACAGTGGTGTCTGGTGTAAAAGGTAAGCGATTAATTGGCCTAACAAGCACGTAGCTTTCACTTGTAGAGATTAAAAGCCTGTATTTTTTCTCCTTTAGCCCGAAGCCCATGCATTTCACTGTCCTCTTAAGCGCGAATGGAGGTTTTTGACGTAATTTTCGTTGCGTGTGCTCGCGCACACCGGCGGCTGCTGACTCGTGGAAAGAACGTGCGCCACTTATTATGGACACTAAATTCTTTGAATCAGTATCCCTTTAACGATAAAGGCCCGTTCACACTCTTGCGACCGAGTACGACCGAGAGAGACGAGATCTGTTAAAGGCTCGTTCACACTCTTGCAACCGAGTACGACCGAGAGAGACAAGACCGGTTTTTAAGCCTATTAGCGGCGAGATGTTTTGGTGGCGCCCTCCTATGGTTCCCCCTTGTGACGTCATTACCTTGCAAACAACAAGTTCGATGGTGTTTGTAAATAGCATGGTGGAAGCTTGAAATCATTGCGCTCTCAAAGGAACACTGCCAACACCGTCAACATTAAAGTTCTTTCATTCCTCTTATTTCCGTCGATGATAAATCCCTTTCTGACGTCATAGTCAGCGTTCGGCCAATCGAGGAAGGCCGACCACAGCGACGCTTTCGGTCGCGCACGTCGCCAATTACGACCTCTTAGAACCAGCTCCGCAGCAGCGCATCCGGTCCGAAGACGTCGCAAGAGGTTTTCGGACCGGATGGTCTCTCTCGGTCTTACTCGGTCGCAAGAGTGTGAACGGGCCTTAAAGCGCTCCGGTTTCTTGCTTGCTCAGTTCCAGCAGCTTGCAGTGGTGGCGAAAGAGAAAAATAAAATTGTGAGCCATCCCACTCTGTGAAGGTGGTTGGCCAGCAAAGCTGTAGAGCACCACCACAAATGATTAACCAAGAGGCACACAAAATCACTTCACCAAATTTATATTTAAAGTATATAAATATCATTTTGAAACGGCAGTGATGATTGCTTTGTGATCAGTATGATATTCCCTTAATGGGTTCCATTACAACTTTGGCGAGATTGTGGGGTCGAAACCATTAAAAACCGATGAAAAACGAGTCAGTCATATGTGTCCGCTACTAAAAAGACTTCAACGATTATCAAGCTAGATTGGTGTTATTGGCGACGTGCGCGGTCAAAAGTGTCGCTGACGTCAGCAAAGGTTTTCTCATCGACACAAATAAGAGTAATGTAAGAACTTCAATTTTGTCGGTGTTATCAGTCTTGGTTTCAGAGCGCAATGATTTGAAGCTTCTACCATGTTATTTACAAACACCATCGAACTTGTTGTTCGCAAGGTCATGGCGTCACGAGAGGAAACCATAGGAGGGCGCCACCAAAATATCTGGCCGCTAATAGAGACCGATATGCCCTTATCAGCTTCCCAGAAAAATACCGAATGTTCTATACTCGTTTTCACCCCAACCAAAAAAAAAAAAAAAAAGGACGCTTTGGGCATGGTTCATACGCCCGGGGAAATAGTTCTTAGAAGATTTGGTTGTCGGAGATTGGTTTGTAGATTTGTGTGCGTCCTTTTTCCTCCTTGTTCCCCTTCTCCAGGGATTACTTTCGCCATGCTTTTGGCGTTTGAAACGTATACGTCTTGATTAGATACTACATATCAAATCTAAAATACAGAATATATTTTAATTCTCTAGATAAAAGAGGGAATTAGTAATTTACTACGGTTCTGGACATGAAAGCGGGTATAAAAGAATGTTGCAGATAAGTTCTCCCATTTAAATCACTCAAAACGTTCCCGACCAGAGATGCGAGTCTTTCGGCGCTGCGCCATGTATGAATATGAAACATGGATTCGGCTAGGGCCTACGACTTTGCTTGAAAAGAGCGACGGTAGCGCCACGGATATCTGCTATAGAAGGCTGGGTCGTGGATGTGTGCCCGTCGGTGGCAACACCGGTGGTCATTGCTTGACACAAGGCAACACACGCAATTCTATGGGAAAAATACACAAAAGTATGAATATTGAAGCTTCTACGCAGTTCTCGAAGGCGAGTATTTTACAATATGCTGTGATCATTATGTTGGGTGTTTGGAGATCAGATCGTTAGTTGTCAAGAGTTCAAACGCTGATTAAAAATATCAAATGTGCCGAAACACCACCGACTGTGACCGGCGTCGTTTGCTTCAGTTGCTAAATAAATGACACGTTCAACAAATTAACGACACGCTCCGAGTTTCAGTTCGTCGCAGATGCATTCACTGCAGTTCAAAGCAAACGCTTACAGGATCACTTGTAGAAGCGCTTGAAATTATGGGAATGCCCCCAATAAATGCCTTAGTAAAGGACGCATGCAAAGGATTTTTTTAACAGCCTAGATGGAAAACGAATATCGTAAAACAAATTTACAACGAAGAAAAACAAAATTAGGGCTATATTGACGGAGCGAAACGAATTTGTAGTTGGCGCCCGCCGGAGCCGCCGCTGGTCACGTGGTAGACCTGCGCACCGCCGCGCTGCGCTGCCGCCGCTGCATGCTGAGCGTGGTGCGCCGCCGGTTGAACGCGTTTCTCTTTTCTCCACGTCGCCGCGGCCAGAAGAGAAGACTCGGGTGCGCCTCCACCGTCAATTTCTGACAGGCGCACAGCTCTATCACGTGGTGCTTGCGCTCTTTCAGGAGCTTCCTTTGGGTTCTTAGAGATACTTATTACAGCGGAGCTGTTAAGGGCTATACTTCGTTTCACTTTATCTGCGAGCGAAGCCAAAGCTAGAAGCGCGAGACCAGCGCTTTTTGCATTTCTGCCCAGCTCGCGCGCTCGAGCAAAGCCTGAACGCACGGAGCTTCCGAGCTCGCGCTTCCAGTTTTGCCTTCGCTTGCACATAAGGTGAAACTAGGGTGCCTCAATGCTCTTCTGTTTAGGGTGATGCCATCGTTTGTAGTACCCGATGCCGACAGCACGCGCTCACAGGGAAAATACAAAGAAATCGCAGGAAACAAAATGTCGCGTAGCACAGTCAGCGCCACGAGCGCGTGCAGGGACACGCCCTTTCACGCGCTTCAGAACAAAAAATAAAAATAAGCGTTCGAAACAAAATGGCCAGATGTCATCACCCCAAGCAAAGCGCACATGAAGGCACCCTAGGTGAAACGAAGTATAGTTTCCCCAGTTTCATGTCCGTTACCAAACAAATGTCGACACATAGCTACACAAAACCTACACAAAACTCTGGACAGCTACCGCCATCTATGAGCAACGGTGGCAACCAGACAACCAGTCTGGTTGCCGCCGCCGCTCATAGATGGTGGCAACCTTTCCAGCTACAGCTATCAAAGAAGAATGGATAGTTGAGCGAGTTGGTGGGAATAGACTAGTTCCATAAAGCCCTGCATGCAACGCGGCGCGCGTTGCACTCTGGGAACTCGTTGGCCAGGGAGGAGAGTGGCATGGTTTCGGTTTCGATCGACACGTCGACAAGAGATTATACACAGAGCGTGGACTATTAGCGGCCGTTATCTCATGTTTTCAGGTCCCGAGAGCGTCACTTGTGGTCCCTAAACTAACCTAAATGGCCAGACCTCGAAGCTTTAGCACAAGCCCGAGACGTATAGCTTGTGTTAACACATGCTTGTTGTATTTTTGTACTTGAGCCTTTCTGTTAGCGTTCCGATCGAGGTATGTGGACGAGCCAGTGCTGGGAATCTCGACGCTGCGAAGCTCGGGGATATTGCTTCTATTCGAATCAACAAGCTGTAGCAACCAATAAGTAGGCATACATCGAGCTCGCGCCTTTACATTAGTGTTGTTCATCAGGAAGTTTGTTTGTTTCGTGCGTACATTGACGAAATATTACTTTTTGCAAGTACTGTTTTTCTTAATACGCCTGAGTACGCGAGGTAAAACTCGGAGGCGCAAAAGCTAAATTTTAACACACTTACCTCTAATCTGTACTGACCCGCAGCACTGCACGAAGTGAAGTCCCCACCCGCTTGCATTCCACTAATATTCAACATCGCGTATGCGCATAAAGTTATCCTGCAATCATATAGGCACATTCGCACATACAAACCGTTTTAAGAAAGCAGAGGTCGAGCACTTGTGTGAAGAATGTCGCACCGTTCGCCGGAAGTGCTCCGGACGGTCATGAACCACTGCGGTGCGCCAAACGAACGAAATTATTCAAAGCGCGTTTGACGGTTGCTAATGGCCATAATATTTGTTATGTGTTTGTTTTTTTCCTGCCTGAGTATGCCGAGATAATTTCAGACACACCTTTCAGGTACAGATCTTGGGCGTCAGTAAAAGCTCCTCCAAAAAGGCTTCGCGAGGAGTAGGGGACGCGTGTTCGGGCATCTGTCGTAGCTGGCCGATCTTAGCGTTTGCGAAAACTCAATCTTCTAACAGAATAAATTTGAGTGGGAGATATATGATGACACGAGGAAGACATCATAGTAACCTTTGTGCAGTAGTGAAGTCGAATTAACTGCGTTTCCTTAAAAGTTCATGCCTCAACGCTGGGCTCAACATTGATATTCCTGTGAGAATGCGGCTTGCTTTTCGCCCAATGAAGTAACAAGAAGCGGACGTTTGACAAATAAAATACGTGTAAGGCTTCAGGTGACCAATTTCAGTTGTAGTTCACTGGTACTCCCCTGAAATTGAACTCAAAGATGCACTCGTGGGGTCAGGTGACTAAGCCACCTCCTCTTACTACGTTTGCATACGCACTCATAATACCCGGTGTTTCGGGAACCAAGGAAAATGCCCCGGTCTTCGTTTTGTATCGCTCGAAAATGAGTGTAATGTACAGTACGTTCGTGAAAAGTCAGATAATCGAAAACGCAAGCAGCGCGCTCGATCGCGGCGTGATAGCATGAGATGAAGCTGCTCAGTCGAAACCGAAACTGAGTGGCCAACTAGTTCCCAGAGTGCACTGCGTGGTATTTTGTCGCGATGGGGCGCGTCGGTTTTGGAAGAAGACCATTCATTGCAGGAAACAGAGCGCAAAACAGACGAGGACGAAGGAGAAACACACAGGACGAGCGTACGGATTTGCCCGTCTTCTTTCTTCACCAGAGTGGAAAGGCTGAAAGTATTAATCTTCGTTTTTTGTTGCACTTCAAACGAAGGTGAATACGCAACTTTTAGAAACCATAGGAAGCTTGCGAAAGGGCGCAAGCACCACGTGATAAATAGCGACCACCTTTCTGCGGGCTCTGTCTGCGGGCGCCCACGGGCGCCATCTATAGACCTTTTCTGTTTCCTGTCGTTCTCAGTCACGTGGGTTCCATATCTGGTATGCGGGGCGAAAAAATAATAAAACGTTTGAACCTGGAATATGCGAGAAAATATAGCTGAGGCAAATCAGGAATTTGTGACAATCACGCATTTTTCGTAAACACCTTCTAGCTTCGGGGAGAGATCAAAAAGATGTTTTACCGCATACCAGAAGTGACGATATTCAAGATGGCTGCGCGCTTGTGGAAAAGGTGTATACAAATTCGTTTCGCGCCGTAAGTATAGCTTTTAAAATTTTTCCTGTTCGTTGTAAATCCGTTCTATGACTTCCGTTTCACATCCAGGCTGTTAAAAAAAATGTTGTTTCCTTCGCATGCGTCTTTTAACTTACCGTCTAGTAAGCTAGCTGTGATGGCTTCGAGATCACGAACGACTGACTCCACATTGACTCTCGGCAACCCTTGTCTCATTGAACAGCACCACTATTTACGCCCAACAAAGTCGCAACCTTCGACCCTCAGCCACAAAGCATTTATTTAAAAAAAAAGATTGGTATTCTAACGCTTTTGATATCTGCGCTGTCATAGAAACTGTGGGCATGGGACTAAACAAGGCGGCCGAGTGGGGAAACAAGGCGCGTTTGGGAGTATTGAAAAGGACGAGGCAGTGTCGAGTTTTGCGCTAGAGCTGGCCGATAAGCTGGCCTCCTCTATTCAAAGAGGAGGAAAACAAGAGGCCGCCGCAGTCGTCGCTAGTATAGCGTTTTGCACCAGGCACGGCTGTTCTAACATGGCTAGAGTCACTGATTTCAATGACAATTGCTGGATCGCTCTTCCCGTTCCCGCGAGAGAAGCCACCGGACGGCCATCTTGCTCGTAGACGATTTGTGGCTTTGCTAGCGTTACAGAGGCTGGTGGCAGCGTGCTGAAGGCACATTTTCTACTCGTTCGTCGTCATTCGTCGAAGAGGATTTTTAAGACCCTGTGTTAGGGTTGAGACTTGCCGTTGAGAACACGTGGAAATTTTTACAAAAGCGCAGTGCAGCAGGAAAAAGCCACAACTCGTCGAAAGCAAGTTTCGCCGGTCTTGTGGCGTGATCAAAGCTTCCTTGGCACGCCGAAGTACTGCGTCTCTGTAAGATTTTGTACTACTGATTTGATTGCCATGAGCGTCTAGTAAACAAAAGAAGAAAAAAACGCGCCAGTAATGCCGCCCCCTTTTCCTTCCTTCACCCCCTATTCCGTCGCCACTGGACACCGGATCAAGCTTGTTTCTGGACCGCGAGTGCTGCAAGTTACAAATACAGCAGTCAGAGTAAAAGTAAAAGGCTGCTCCAGAGGTACATACGGCTTCACGCACATTGCACTCGCAAAACACATCCACATGGCGCCGAAACGAATCTTGATCGGTATCCAAGCGTGCGAAGGCACAGAGACGCAGCACTTCGGCCAAGGAAGCTTTGATCCCGCTGGGGGTACCTGCGAAACTTGCTTTCGACGAGTTGTGCGTTTTTCCTGCGGCACTGCGTTTTCGTAAAATTTTACACATGTTCACAACGGCAAGTTTCAACGGTTACACAGGGTCTTAAAAAACTTCTTTGGCCAATGACGACGAATGAGTAGAAAACGTGTCTATAGCACGGTGCCGCCAGCCTCTGCAACGCTAGCAAAACCGCAAATCCTCTACGAGCAAGATGGCCGTCCAGTGGCTTCACTCGCGCTGCAGTGAACAAGCGGGGAAGCGCAATCCAGCAATTGTCATAGCCAGCCGGCAACAGCCAGGCGGCGCCGGTAGAGTGAGAGCCCATGGTTATACCCTCTCTTGTTCTAACTTGGCAAAGGGGTAATGATAAGCCCCACATTGCGTACCGACGGCGTCAAAATGCGCGAAGTATACGAGCGCAACGCACACATATTGGAGCATGACGCAGCGAAAACTTTGATACTTCTTCGGAGTAGAGGCGCGCTCCGGTGATACGCAGTAACGTTCCCATTGGCCCGCCAGGGCTGTAGTTTCCGCTGTACTGGCATGTTGCGCGATCACGGCTTCCTGGGATACCCAGTGTTTCTTGCTTCAGACACTAGGCTAAGCGGCGCCACCAGAGTAATAGCTCACGTTTGAACAATGCTGCCGCCACTCCCAGGGATACCCGATATTTCTTGCTTTAGCCGCTAGATAGCGCCAAACCAAATAGCATTGCAGGTTGCCTATAGAGATCAGTGGCTAGGGTCGTATACTGGGAGAGTTTGTTCAGTTTATGACGCCGCCCCCCCCCCCCCCCCCTCCCTCTCCCGAGCGCGCCAATCAGCCCGCGGCGCAAAGTGAGAGGCGTGAGCGCGTGCGCGTCAACTCCCGGCTGTTCTCATTCATCCGCCCTGTGGAATGCAAGAAATCGACATCCAAGTTTCGTTTTTTTTTTTCCTTCTATTTCGCAGGCTCTGGCAAGAAAATTATATGGTGTTATTCCTCAAAGCTTGTGAAAACGTCATAGTGGAGACATTTGGCACTTAAAAAGTCTGTGAGTGGACCTTGTTGCCGCCACTCTTCTGATCTGAGCATCCTAGGGACTCGTATAGCGTTTGAACGAAGTTTTTTTTTCCAATGGCGGCAGCAGCTTTCTCCCCATATGTGCCTGACTCAAGGACTACGAAGCCGCTCTCTTTGTCCGATACACATAGGTGGGTAAGAAAGCTAACGAATGAAGTTATCTCAACGTTTCACCGCAAACCTTTATGTAGGCAAGAAAGAAGTCGGCGGAGAAGACGCGTAGCCTCAACAGTGCTCTGCACCTAGAGCGTGTTGCGTCAAAATGACGGTCGTTTCCGCTTAGCTCCCTGCTTCCTTTCTCATTACTTCGGCACTCTCCTCCCTTTCCTTTCCTTTTCTCCACTTCAACGCGTTAGTCGTCACACCTACGGGCCAGCCTAATCCCATATACGGCTCTCCGTAAATGGGGTCTCCCTAGGTAGCCGCCGCCATTGCTGTCGTACGGCTACGCTGTAGTAAAGCGGCCGAGAAGTAGAACGATGGTGGCAGCAAAGGACGACCACTTCTGCTCTAAATCAAAGTGACAAACTTTGTGCCAGCAGTCGAGCACCAGTTCAACTTCAATATTAAGAACGTTTACTTTATTTTATATAGATACGGTTACGAAGCTCGCCCTATAAGCGGGAACGAACACAAATATTTTGGTGAGTTATGAAAAGTCGGAGAGTTTGGCGCGTGAATTAAAATCGCCTGCTCGCGTCGTCCGTGTTTATCGCGCTTTTTAGATCATTTGATTTATCTCCGAACTACGGTCTAAGATACCTTTCCCCTTACACCGTGCCCTTAATCAATCCGGGCGGCCTAATCGTTCCTTATTTTGGGGTATTAATTTTCCCTTTAATTCGAAGGTGTCGACAAGAAATCACCGTTCGCGGTGTGTTATGTTTAGGGTCCGTGTTTTCGGAGTTTATCTTTCGTCAAATGCGGAAGGTGTTTTTCGGAGTTTATTTTTTGGCGAAGATTCGAAGCTTATCGGAGTTTATATTTGTTTGATTCCCAATTCTTCGAAAATCGGAGTTTAATTTTGCAGTGTTTCCTATTTAAAAAAAATATTAACCGGATGCAGACGTATGCCAGGTACAAAATAAAACGCGCTTGTATCAATTTAGATTTCTTCAGTTGAATTTGGCGTTGATGTCATTGGCAAAACTAATTTTACCACGACAAAAGTAACACACAGGTGTGGTTTCCATAAACGTCGATACCTTAAAATCAATAAACTCCCCGAGGTAGCCGCAAGGAAGCTCGAAGTGATCCCATCCTGTTCCATCAATCTATCCCGCGGCCGCGCGAGGTGGACTGGTTAAGGATCTAATAGGGAAGTTTAAACTGACCCTCTTCCATATTTTCTACAACCTCTGTGGTCCATAGCTTTCACTGTTACAGAAACATACCCTCTTTTCTTTCTAAATCCCGAATCCCATGGCCCAAACTGAAAACCAAAAGTGTGGCTTTTGCCGTGACACAAACGTACGATTACCTGTTGCCCTGAATCAACCTTGACGAGACAAGCCGTAAGACCCCCGTTTGACAACGGTCCGAGACTTGAAAAATAATTATGGTGCTCAAATTGTAAAAAAAAAAGTATTTTACTTTTTTTTTCGCCCGGGGGGGGGGGGGGGGGGGGGAATGGCAAAGGCTCATAACCGTTCGGAGTTCATCGGATAAATCCGAATTGGCAAAAAGTTTACCGGCGGGTGTTTGTGGGAGTTTTTCGGATTTATCCGAAAACACGGAGTTCTAGTTATGTTGTGTGGAACTCTCAAAGAAAAAGTCAAATTGATGAACTCACGAAAGTGTAAAGGAAGGAGGCAAGATTTATTAAATCGAGAGTAGGCGACATGATTTCGTTAGAAATATGTTGCCCCAATTTAATCTCACATTTCTTTCGTCAAGACGAATCTTAGGTCGACTGAAAACGTTTTTTTATGATCTCCTATCAAATGTACAATGTAGGCTCTCGAAATGTCGCAAGTTGTCGCCGTACGTCGTTGTCTTAGGCCGTCGCAGTAGGTCATTGTCGTAGGCAGTCGTAGGCGTAGGTCGGCATTTTAAGATGTCGTCACTCAAACTCAAGATAATCTCTTTTTCCTCAATCAGAACTCTGCCCACTCACGAACACCACTTATTCAAAACAGGGTCATTTCCCGGACTCACAACTCACAGCTCAACACAAAACCAAAACTGATTTGCCGTCATCATCACGGTCGTCACGGTCACAGATCATCAAGGTCATCACGCTTCACAGGTCATCACAAATCATTAGACTCACAGGTCATTAGACTGGCAGGTCGTCACGCTCATCACACTCACACGTCACCACATTCACAGGTCATCACTAATCATCAGACTTAAAGGTCATCACACTCACAGGTCCTCAAGGTCCTCACACTCAAGCTCCTCACGGTCATCACACTCACACACGCTCATCGCACTCGCACTCACACACGCTCATCACACTCACAGGTCCTCACACTCACAGTTCCTCACGGTCATCACACTCACACACGCTCATCGCACTCGCACTCACACACGTTCATCACACTCACAGGTCCTCACACTCACAGCTCCTCATGGTCATCACACTCACACACGCTCATCGCACTCGCACTCACACACGCTCATCACACTCACAGGTCCTCACACTCACAGCTCCTCACTGTCATCTCACTCAGACACGCTCATCACACTCGCACTCACACACGCTCATCACACTCACAGGTCCTCACACTCACAGCTCCTCACGGTCATCACACTCACACACGCTCATCGCACTCGCACTCACACACGCTCATCACACTCACAGGTCCTCACACTCACAGCTCCTCACGGTCATCACACTCACACACGCTCATCGCACTCGCACTCACACACGCTCATCACACTCACAGGTCCTCACAATCACAGCTCCTCACGGTCATCACGCTCACACACGCTCATCGCACTCGCACTCACACACGTTCATCACACTCACAGGTCCTCACACTCACAGCTCCTCACGGTCATCACACTCACACACGCTCATCGCACTCGCACTCACACACGCTCATCACACTCACAGGTCCTCACACTCACAGCTCCTCACGGTCATCACACTCACACACGCTCATCGCACTCGCACTCACACACGCTCATCACACTCACAGGTCCTCACACTCACAGCTCCTCAGGGTCATCACACTCACACACGCTCATCGCACTCGCACTCACACACGCTCATCACACTCACAGGTCCTCACACTCACAGCTCCTCACGGTCATCACACTCACACACGCTCATCGCACTCGCGCTCACACACGCTCATCACACTCACAGGTCCTCACAATCACAGCTCCTCACGGTCATTACACTCACACACGCTCATCGCACTCGCACTCACACACGTTCATCACACTCACAGGTCCTCACACTCACAGCTCCTCACTGTCATCACACTCACACACGCTCATCACACTCGCACTCACACTCACAGCCCCTCACGGTCATCACACTCACACACGCTCATCGCACTTGCACTCACACACGCTCATCACACTCACAGGTCCTCACACTCATAGCTCCTCATGGTCATCACACTCACACACGCTCATCGCACTCGCAGTCACACACGCTCATCACACTCACAGGTCCTCACACTCATAGCTCCTCACGGTCATCACACTCACACACACTCATCGCACTCGCACTCACACACGCTCATCACACTCACAGGTCGTCACACTCACAGCTCCTCACGGTCATCACACTCACACACGCTCATCGCACTCGCACTCACACACGCTCATCACACACACAGGTCCTCACAATCACAGCTCCTCATGGTCATCACACTCACACACGCTCATCGCACTCGCACTCACAAAACAAACAAATTAGTCGTTAGTTGTTTATACAGCAGGAGTTTAGTCTGCCAGAACATGGCGACATTGTTACCCACTGTAGATAAGCAATTTAGCCAGTGCGGTACAACCGCTAGCCTGGGGTCTTTAACGTGCACCACGCAGTAGTGATACACGACCGCACGCCGGTACGATGCTCATCCAGATCGAAACGGGCAGGGGTGGGGATTGAACCCAGGATCCCTGGGTTCTGCAGCGCGAGCTTTCGCTCCACGTGCTCCGAGCTGGTGTGCGCTAGCCCACTCGGCCACCGATCCCCCCACTCGTACTCACAAAACAAACAAAACAAATTAGTCGTTAGTTGTTTATACAGCAGGAGTTTAGTCTGCCAGAACATGGCGACATTGTTACCCACTGTAGATAAGCAATTTAGCCAGTGCGGTACAACCGCTAGCCTGGGGTCTTTAACGTGCACCACGCAGTAGTGATACACGACCGCACGCCGGTACGATGCTCATCCAGATCGAAACGGGCAGGGGTGGGGATTGAACCCAGGATCCCTGGGTTCTGCAGCGCGAGCTTTCGCTCCACGTGCTCCGAGCTGGTGTGCGCTAGCCCACTCGGCCACCGATCCCCCCTCGCACTCACACTCGCTCATCACACTCTGTCATGCTGTGAGCTGTTGAAGAAGAGGTGGAAGAAGAGTGGCAAGGCTCGGGCTGGAAGAGCTCGCGGCAAGCACTATTCGGCTGCGATCCGAACAAGCGACCGGCTGCGCTCGGCGATGCTCCGAGCAGGCACCAGCGGGCTGAACCACAGTTTCGACGGTGAGCTCACAAATTCCCGAAGCGACGGACTTCGAGGGTGAGCTGACCGATTCCCGAAGCGACGGACTTCGAGGGTGAGCTGACCAATTCCCGAAGCGACGGACTTCGACGGTGAGCTCTCCAATCCCCGAAGCGACGAACTTCGACGGTGAGCTGGACAAATCCCCGAAGCGACGAACTTCGACGGTGACCAGGACCAGGTCCGGCAGTGACGATCTTCGACGATCGACCAAGAACCCGAAGGCTGAGGTCAACTGTAAACCTATCATCAACGGAACTGATTGTGAGATGAACCTCTTTATTGCAACTGTACATTTGTAATTAGTTTGGCTAGTTTTCTTTTAATATACTTTCTTTTGATACATCGACAGTGTGTCCCGATGCCTCATTTGGTGGTCTGACCATACCAGAACCCTACACACTCACAGGTCCTCACACTCACGGCTCGTCACTGTCATCACACTCACACACGCTCATCGCACTCGCACTCACACACGCTCATCACACTCACAGGTCCTCACACTCACAGCTCCTCACAGTCATCACACTCACACACGCGCATCGCACTCGCACTCACACACGCTCATCACACTCACAGGTCCTCACACTCACAGCTCCTCACGGTCATCACACTCACACACGCTCATCGCACTCGCACTCACACACACTCATCACACTCACAGGTCCTCACACTAACAGCTCTTCACGTTCATCACACTCACACAAGCTCATCGCACTCGCACTCACACACGCTCATCACACTCACAGATCCTCACACTCACAGCTCTTCACGGTCATCACACTCACACACGCTCATCGCACTCGCACTCACACACGCTCATCACACTCAAAGGTCCTCACACTCACAGCTCCTCACGGTCATCACACTTTCACACGCTCATCGCACTCGCACTCCCACACGCTCATCACACTCACAGGTCCTCACACTCACAGCTCCTCACGGTCATCACACACACACGCTCATTGCACTCACACACGCTCATCACACTCACAAGTCCTCCCAATCACAGCTCCTCACAGTCATCACACTCACACACGCTCATCGCACTCGCACTCACACACGCTCATCACAATCACAGGTCCTCATACTCGCAGCTCCTCACGGTCATCACACTCACACACGCTCATCGCACTCGCACTCACACACGCTCATCACACTCACAGGTCCTCACACTCACAGCTCCTCACGGTCATCACACTCACACACGCTCATCGCACTCGCACTCACACACGCTCATCACACTCATAGGTCATCACGCCACCAGGTTGCTTTCTTTGTGTTTTGTTCTTGTTTCTCGCAAGCCGTTGGTTTGTCTTCGCGTGAGTCGTGCGGCGGGGAAACTCCCCCAAAACAGTGAGCTTCTAAATTTTTATCCAATTTAAAAGAAAAAAAAGTTTATGGTTATGTTTTGCACATTTCTACCAAATTTCGTTAACCTGGGTGAATTAGAAAAGAAACTAAATGCAAGCTGACGAAAGTGGGTGTGGTGAACTTTCGCGTGCTGAAAAGGGCGGCGGTAAAACACAAACGCGCCTTCCGACAGGTTACACACAACGTCGCAGTGATTAGAACATCGCCACGCTGTGCAGACCTCGCTCATTTGTACGCAAATAAACAATTACTAGATATATCACCCCCTTTATATTTTGTGCCACCCACACGTACTTTCACGCGTTTATGCAGCTTAGCACACATATGCATCGACCAAATGTTCTTTTTTTTTTTTTTTTTTTTTTGGGGGGGGGGGGGGGGGGGGGGAGGGAGCAGGGTGGTATTATTAGGTAGGGAGGTTTCACGTGATGTACCTCCGGTTTGAAATCTCGTAATTTCTGTCGGCAGTGGTGTCCGTCATTCGTATGCTTTTCTATCAGCAGAGGCCCCCCGGAGGCCAAGTTTTCCTTTCCACTCAAGTTGCTTCTCGTTTTGTTGATCGACCATACTTGCCAGAGTAGGCGGCGGACTAAAGAAGCATCGGACGGCATTCTTTTTCAGTCATCTCGACCTTTATAAAATGCTGTCAGCATTTGTTATCTTGATACATGCAGCCGTCCTTGGTTTGGTTTCGTTTGGATTGGTTTAGCATGGCTTTGCTTGCTTTGGTTTGGAGAGATTTGGGAGTTTGGGGTCGACCCCACGTGGCTCTCTGTCGCGCTCTCGATCACGTAGGGCGCGCCACTTATCACGTGGCAAGCCGCGTTGTTCTTGGCGCGCAGTTCTATAATGGACAATCAGTCCATCAAACAACGTTTCATTGAAACATCTTTTCATCGACACTGCGTTGTTTCATCGAAAGATAGTTTTATCGACACTGCGTTGTTTCATCGGCAGATCGTTTCTTCGGCATTCGTTTATCGACACAGCTTGCTGCATTTCTTCGACACTTTTTTCTTTACTCGGACGGCTAGACGACATTTCTCTTTCTCTCTCTTTCATCAACGCGGCTTTGGCTTCTTCACGTCTCGCGTTCTTCGCGTGTTCACAGCGCACTATACTTCGTTTCACCTTCGGTCCGAGCGCGGCCGATGTTATGAGCCGAAGGGCCAATCAAACAGCGCAAAAAGCGCAACGTCATGGCGTGCTTTCTGCGCTTGATAGGAGTAGCCGGAGGAGCAACACACACAAAGAGACGACAAATACCGGCTGGTCCTATCAACCGCAGAGAGCACGCCATGACGTTGTGCCTCTTCGATGTTTGATTGGCCCTTCGGCTCATGACATCGGCCGCGCTCGGACCGAAGCTGAAACGAAGTATAGAATGTCCACTACGGACAGGGCGCAGGTGCACGGCGCAAGCGCAAATGCTCCTCACTCTTTGCACCTAAGCAGTGCGCTGTACGCCTACGTTGCTGGAGTGGTGCGTGCGTCATGGCGGCCTTTTGGATACGTTTGGCCTTTTGGGCGCGTGCTCGTCCTATCTAGCGGATATTTGTTTTACTTAAGGAGCCTGCCCCATGCAGCTGAGGCTCGGCGCTCGGCAGCCAGACGGCCAGACGTAATTGTTGCTTTCTGTCGTTCTTTTAGCTGCGTGCACACGCGAAGCTCGCGAGATGATGAATTGTTCCAATATTTTTCTAAAAGGGGTGTTTCTGGACGCAGTGGGGGCCTAGTATACCGCTCATTTTTTTATAGAATCATATGACTATTATTTTGTGCCCAATAATGCACGAGACATACTAAAACTGACGTTTTGCATTCTCTTCTTGCAAGTGTTCCAAAAAAGGTTGTGACGCGGAGGTTAACCTGCCGGTTTCAGTAGTCTTTATTGGCGCATTCACACTGGAAGCGGATCCGCGTTCGCAAAGCGGTTGCGGACGCGGTTCGCGAGCGACCCCGTTCAGACACACCAAGAGGCGGTTGGCGGTTTCTCGGCGATCACGCGTGATCTTCTGAGACCTGCGTTTGGCAACCCTGTTTTATAATCCAGAATCCACTTTAATTCACGATCGAAAGCCAACATTTTGCTATTTTGGCCCTCTGAAGAATTTTTTTTCGGGATGTTCGCACGCATCACGAGTTCAGGAAGCTAAAAAACAGGCATGGACCTGCAAAACTCGCCTGTGATTAACTCGACTTCGCCCACAAGCAAAGCCCAGCTAGATGCGCCTTGCTGACTCAGAAGGGGATGCCCCCGACCTTTTCCTCGAAGTGGACCCTTCCTGCATGAATAGCTGACATTGTTTTCGGGGATAGAGGGCCAGTTTTTCCCCCTCGTTGTTAGCTCTTATTATTTTCGAAGTGGTGAGCGATGGGGTGAACCGTTGTGCGGGGGAATGTGTTCGGTGCTAGCCGGTCGTGGCTTCGTTGGTGGCGGACTCTCCTCTCGTCACTCGAACGTCGATCGAGTCTACTGTTTGTTTGACATCAAGCTCAAATAAACGTGATATGGATTACTTCTGCATCGTCCTGTACGTACACTTTATTTCTAGAGTATATTCCCTTTATTTCTTCTGTTAGTAGTAAACGTTACAGGTCAAGTTAGCGCAGGTACCCTGCCCATTCCGCGGTAGTGCTTTGAGTTACAACCACGACGTCTCTAACGACCTTCGTGGTGGTCATGCACGGTGTCGAAAGCTTTCAATAGTTCAAGTGACTGTCTTAGTGGGTACAAAAGCTGACATTTCGGTCGATCAGGCGCTGGTTCCGACGTTCCACGAGCAGAGACTGACAAGGCAGCGAGCTTCGGGCTGTGGCACCCGGAATAATAAATAAACTCTTACCCGAACCAAATCACCGGTGCGAAGCCTGTTAAGATTACAAGTATTCTTTTCGCGGCGCATTCAAGTGACGGTCGTGAACATCAGGTTTCTCCGTTGATTTGTCTGCTGTAACGCTAGGACTACAGCTCCTTGGACGCCTCACACAACGTTACTGGAGCAAGCTTAGTTTCGCAGCTCCCTATTCTCGCCTGTGGAGGCGAGTGGCCCAGGTGGCGGTCACGAGAACTAGCGGCGCTGCAGTCGGATCTTACTTCCCTGTCGTTGTTGTTGTTGTTGAAGACGTTTATTGATAGGTGAAAATTTCACCAGTCAATTTGTTGGAGCAAGTTTAAAAATGGATGGATAGGCGGGACATTGGCAATTTACAAGTAATAGTATAGCTGTGGTCCCGCCGCTTGGGGTATAGACCCCCTAGATATGAATGTCCAAGCCGGTCTCACTCAGAAATCCGAGCAGACCGGACCTGTCTCGCGCGTCGTCTGCTATCACCGCTTTTTTTTTTCAGCTTCATTTTCTTCTTTTTTTTTACTTCTATGTGTGCAATAGCAAAAAACGATGATGACGTTGAAGTGTTACACACCACAGAGTTGAGAGTCAGCGCAGTGTGAAAGATCTTTCTTTAAGTGTTTGAAATTTATTTTTGTGTGCCTCTGTTTTCTTGCTCTGTGAAGTGTTCGTATGAATCACCAACTCGCCCAAGCTCAAGTATTGCTATTCAAACTTGGCGGGCTAGGCAATCCGGCAATAAGACTCGGCTGCAGCTCTGCTGGTCCTGGTGACCGCCACTGATCCCACGTCGCAGGCGGAGCTATGAAGCTGAGCTTGCTCCAATAACATTGGCCTCACCAGCGACAGGTGCCATCTTGTTTCGAAAGTCACTGACGTCACGTCAGCGTCGCGTTGCGATTGGTTGCCGTTTCGCGGTTCGCGAAAGCGGTTGGGGCAAATCGGTCCCGAAGCGGTTGGCAAAAACTCGCTCCAACCCCTCGATCCTAGCCGCTTTGCGTTTGAGAATGCGCGGATCCGCTTCGCGTTTGCGGATCCGCTTCCAGTGGGAACGCGCCATAAGAGTCAATGAATGAGGTATTTACGTTGCTGTAGCTTATACAGTCGGAGCTGGCGGAGATCTATAGTCTACGTCGTCTTCTTTGACATTGGGCAGCTGACAGTTTCTACGTGCCCGAGCTCTCCCTGGAAGCGTAATCGTCTTTACACAGTATTCAACAGTGCTCATCCGTGTGTACTGTAGTAAACATTTCAGGCCCAACATATCAATAGTTTATTGTTATCAACCAGGAAAACGCAATATCTGTCAACACCCGTACGAGATTTCGGATCTCGTGAGCCCTCCAAGTGGATTCGTGCAAGAATCCGAGCTGGACTCTTACCTCAGGTCCGGTAACACTACTGAAGACAGCCTAACAATCTGGAAGAAGAATGACACAACGTACCCTAGGTTGGTGCTTTTGACTTCGATAAGCTCAAGCGTACGCTTCGTCGGGCTCAGCGGAGAGATTATTTTCCATATCGGGGTCGTTAATGAGGGCTCATCGGGCATCATTTTTGCCGAACACTGTAGAAAAGATGATTCTTGTTGCAGAGTTAAATTAACTTCAGTTAAATTAATTTTTCTCTTCTCTTGATCAAGAGAGGAGAAAAATTAATTTAACTGAAGTGCAAAAAAAAAAAAGAAAAGAGAAGAAAGGGGTCGGGGTGGTGAAGGCCAGCAACAACACAGTGCTGGACAGACTTTTGTTGTTGCTATGTCGTATCTTCTATATCATTAAAAAAATTCTCAATAAATATTTGCATGGTGTCTGTTACTTCTGTTTCTGAGCTTTTCTCACAATATTTATCAATCCATCGTAAGTTGTAAAAAACACGTAAGATGACTGTTAATCAATCGTGACAAATACGCAGAAAAATGCGTTCGATTAGCTGAATTTGTGGGAGGTTCGGAAAGACGCTTAAAACCCTCACAAACAAAAACAAGAAGTTTGCGCTGTCCATCGGCGCTATCGACTATTTTTTTTGTTCTGTATCTTAGAAATGCGGTTGTACATAGTGCTATCAGCGATGCTTTAGATTGGTGACGAGCCCAACTACGTGGTGCATCGTGCTTTCGTATCTTTGAAATACGTATTACATTTTCAGTTCAATATCAAGAACCTTAATATTAATCTTCGTCTGGCGACAGCCACTTTTCAAATAGCGAAAAAGCATTTGAGAATGCCACACCAAGCAGTTCATAAGTCTTCTATTTCAAGTCGGACGTTACATTTCGGTCAAATAGTTGCACGGTGAAGTTGTTTAAAAAGCGTACGCTTTAATTGCTTCAGCAATATTTTTTAGTCGACGCAGGGAATGCTGTAGCAAGGGAAAGGATATCTTCCAAAGTGCTGAACTTTTGATTTTATTTAAAATAATATTAATCCTATATAATTTGTCATAATACTTGTTTCAGTTGTTGGATTCCAAAGTAAAAGACGCGTAGATGAAGACAACGAAAAGTAATTATTTCGGGAAGCATTACACGCGGACGTTTGTATGGTCACGAGTTATCTTTCACGCAGGAGGAAAAAGCTCGCTTCAAGCAAGCACGCGCTCATTGCATTGGAGGAATAGGCTTACATTATCGTGTAAGCCAGGGGTGGCCAAACCGCGGCTCGCGAGCCGCATGCGGCTCTCTGGTTGTCCAAGTGCGGCTCGCGGATCCCTCGTAAGCAACCCCCCCCCCCCCCCCCCCGTCCCTTTCCGGATTTCCTCAGGAAAAAAAAGAAGGTATTTCAGAATAAAACACACTGCAGCTTGCGGTTTGGCATCCTTGTACTCCCATACGTACAGTCGTACAGCCTTGTGCCCCCATACGAACAGTCAGACTCTGGACAAAAGTTAAGTTTGCCCTAACCCCCCCCCCCCCCCCCCCCGCGGCTCTTAGAAGTTTTGTGGTTTTGTTTGCGGCTCTTAGGCCGGGTCAGCCTGGCCACCAGTGGTGTAAGCAGTAAAAAACACGTTTCAGGCGAATGAACCGAAAGGACGGAAATGTTGACATGATGAATTAGTACCACAACGTTTTCGGGAGGCGAACACTCTAGGGAGTTCAGAGCGCGACATTTGCACCCTGCTTCCTTTTGCTTTTTGTTCTTAATTTGAAACGTTATTGTATTGCTGCAAATCCAAAGTACCGCTTTAGCCAGGTATTCGCACGGTGGTTCCTCCGCATAGTATTCCAATGCGTAACGGATATTTCTTCTCTAGGGAGAAGCACACCCTCACAAACGTTTCAGCATCATTATGTTAAGCAGCCGTGTATAAAGATGAAGTTTGGGCTAGTTGATATTTCATGGTTAAAAATTTTGAACAGCGGAAAGATACAGACAAGAACAAGGAAGAGAAAAGAGTGCTCTGTTCGCTTGCCTTCTCGTTCTTGTCCGTGTCTTTGCGCTGTTTTTAATTTTTAGCAGTGTATAACGGCGTACTAGCACAAATTAACGGTAGCTATTTGTGCTCAAAATTAAAAAAAAAGTAATTTGGACGGCTGACCAGTGCGGTGCAAAAAGATATCATAGAGTTGGGACGGATAACTTTTTTTTTTTTTTTGCGCCTTCTTGCCGCGACCGGCACTTAAAAGCATAATATCGCACAATGTGAAAGATCGCACTCGAAGCTTCGATCGATGATGAAACCGCCTTTGTTGCACTTCCTGAGTGATGACTCATTTGCGAAAAGTACGATTAGGTGCGCGGAAGATAAAACTGTTTGTGCGACTGGGTGCTGATGAGGATAACTTGAGTCACTTAATTTTATCGCAGCTGTGCGAACGTTATAGTTGACGCAGTGATAAAATTCAGTGCCCACCGGCACCAACTTGGCAACAAGAGCCGAAATCCACACGAGCCTTTCTATGCCACAGGGAGAGGAGCGCCAACCGTTTGGAGCGCTTCCACAACTCCGATGTTACCGCACCGCCTCGAAGCGCCATCACTCCGTTGGCGTCTCGGCGTCTGCCGTGAAGCGATGAGCGAACGCCAAGACAAGGCGAAAGCGACCCCCCCCTCCCCCCCCCCCCCTCATACCCCCTCTGTCCTCCAAAGCTGGTTGACACAATGCGGAGGGCGCTGGCAAGGACGAGTCTACAAGCACAAGCCTCCCCCCTCCCCGTCCTTCGCTCTCCACAGGACCCAGTGCGTCAACATGGCGGAGGAGCGGGCGAGCGACACCCTAACCAACCTTGAGCCCCGCGCAGTATTTGCTAAGCGAGAGTCTCCTCGCCCACTAAGATAGCGCGGGAGCTCACGTGACCAACCCAGCCAAGATAATACCAGCGCTCACCGCGACTCATCATGGCCATGGTCCTCAGACTTACGTCGTCAAGCAGGCTAATGCAATCACCGAACTCATATCCACCCTGAGACTCACGTCTTGATTCAGGATCATTCTCATAAGTATCAAAACTCATGATCACACTGAAGAGATCTCAAAACTCACGCTCATGAGTATTTCACTTAGAGCTCAAGCTCACAGTCACACTCATGAGTCCTCAGAGCTCACACTCCGCAGCTTTCAGAACTCACACTCAAACTCACGAGACCTCAGGACTCAAACCCAAGAGTTCTCAGAACTCACGATCACACTCACGATCAAACTCACGCTCATGAGTTCGCAGGACTCACACTCACATTCATGAGTTCTCAAAACTCACGATCACACTCACGATTAGTCACGCTCATTAGTTCTCAGGACTCACACTCACACTCACCTTCACGCTCGTGACTCACAGTCAAACTGACACACCTGAGTTCTCCGAACTGAGGATCACACTGACACTCACGATTTCTCAGAACTCACGATCACACTCACGATCAGATTCACGCTCATGAGTTATCAAGACTCACACTCACATTCACCCTCGTGAGTTCTCAGAAATCACGATAACACTCACACTAACAATGTTTCGATACGCGCGGCCTCACTCACGATCACCTCAAATCTGATGGTGAGCGTGAATGACCGTGAGTGATCGCCCTCATGAGTGAGAATGCCGAGGTACGGTCGCAGGGCGTGGTCGTCGGTCGTCGTCGGTCATCGTCTTAGGTCGTCGTAGGACATCGTCGTAGGTCATCGTCGCAGGTCTTCGCGGATCGTCATCTTAGATATTCTTCGTGGTTCGTTATTAATTGACGTGGCTCGTCGTGGTCATTGCACCTTGTAGATCATCGTCGGTCAATCTCGTCTTGCTTCGCTGCCTTTCTTACATTCTTCACCGATGGTGCTTGTCGTCGTCTTCATGAGAGCACTCAGTGTGGGCAAACGTTAGCCAACACCTCTACCAGAATGTCACGAATGATGAGTGACGAGACGACAAATGACTGAGAAAACGAAATGTTTAATGCGGCGAACTTGTGCCAAAAATAAAATTACAATAATGGGCGTCGTGAGCGTCGATGTCGGCGTGGCAGCGGGATCGAATGCTAGCGGAAGACTGATTTCGTGGTGCATTCTACGACTGTGTTTGCACACGGCCCGTGTTTCTGAACGCTACTACCCAGAAGGTACAAACTCTAACGAGATTGCACTAGAAGTTTCCAGTGAGGCAACGAAAGATGAAAACGCAAAACGCACGGCGGGATTAGAAACCGGTATACATCCGCGCGGGGGCCGCGTGCGCTGTGCCATTTGGAACGCCACGTATCAATTATATCAAAATCATTTTGAAGAGCAGAAATATCGGCATCACAGGTGACACCTCAGTATAAAATACAATGATTTCGCATATAAACCAAAGTGGAGAATAAAAATCATGATGATTCAAATCGTGTTTTAAATCACACACGTTTTACTACAAGACCACGTTTTATATAAAAAATTCTAAATCACACACGTTTTAACAAAACCATAAGAGTGTGCCTATTTCTGTTTGTACTGAGCGCTTATATTATAATTGTATAATTTATTCCTGTTATTCTTGTGTATTGACTTTCGTACAAATGACCTATGTTTCTTTAATAAGGGGGCCAAGGACCTGTCAAGCTGTCACGACGCAGCTTTTTTCCTTGGTCTCCTCCATTGATGTACATGGATGGAAATAAAACGAATTATTATGATTTATATCAAACCTTCCACGCAAATATAATTTCTAAAATACTTTTTGATTTACCGTTTGGCTTTCATTTGATGCTCGCTACTATGTTCATTTATTTTGCATTTAACTAAAATAATACTAAAGAAAAATATTTATTGCAGGCTGAACACGAAAGAGAAGGCCAGAAGATGAGCAATGAACAAATCAGAGCATTGAGTGTTTTTTATCTTCTGTTTAGTTCGTCAGTTAGTTACTTATTGTCCTATTGCAAGGAAATTAGAACTCAAAAGAAAAGCGAAAAAAAACCTTCTTCACAGAAAATAAAAATATATAAAAATGCATTTCGTATAGTATGGCGGGGCTTACATCAATAGAAGTCGTTCAATAAACTTTCCCATTAAGAGCTTAAATATACTGTAGTTCTTTCTTCCGCATTGTTTTCAGTGATTGCATGGACGGTTGCTCAATCTGTCATGTTCAAAAGTTCACCCTGTTATTAAAAAGTGACTTTTTCTTGCTACACTGATTTAAATCAAATTAATTTGAAATAAAACAAACAAATCTAGTTCGACTAAAATAAATCTGAATGAAATAAAATCAATTTGATTTTTTTTATTTAAACAAGACCATAGTTTTTTACTTTTAATTTCATCTATCGTTTGAAGACATATTCTCCACACTATCTTAATAATATGAAAAGAAAATGAGTGGTTCAAGTACTGACCTTTGCGGTACAAAAGATTTTTCATCTACATGAGATGATTGTGTGCGTTAATAACCGATAACTGTTTTCTCGCGTTTCATTAATTGCCAATTAAATTATTAATATTCGCATTAATGTGAAGTTTTTTGTGTTTGTACATAAGCAAGGTATGAGTAACCACCTCAAATACTTTTTTTTTTTAATTCCAGTAAAATAAGTCAACCTCTTTACCATTGTCGTAGGATTGTGCAGAGTCAATATAAAATTCAAGTAATTGCGTTTTACGAGAGAAGCCAGAGCGAAAACCATGTTTAAATAGAGTAACAATGTTGGTTAGGCTGATGTGATCCATGATTTAAAATTAATGTTCTCTGGTTTTACAGCTCTCACTGGTGAGAAAGATGGGTCTGTAGTTCTCAACCAGATTTTTGTAGCACGGTTTGTGTATGGGGACAAGATAATCTGATTTCCAATCCAATGTCAGAGTCACAGTTTAAATATCTTGTTAACAAACTTACCAGATAACACGAAATAATACCTTTATATATTATTTTAAAATAGCGTTTGGAATATTATACTGACTTAGCGCAAGACTCTGCTTTATTTTAGTTATCATCTTAATAATACCATGAACATCAAAATAAATTTAGGCATGCAATCGACAAGATAAGATATACTATTTGGGTATGCGAAATCATTAGTCATAGACTCCGAAGAAACAGGCTTAAAGTAGTTATCAAATTTCACAACTTTTGAATTTCTGATCCGTCACAAGGTTCCCATTGACACTTAGAGATGAGATATAATATGTGCTTCATATTGGAGCAAGTAAACTTCCAATAGTTTTTAGGGTTCTGGAAAAGTCTTGAATTCAAAGATTGAAAACAAGTCGTATTGAGGTGCACTCTTGAGGGTGGCGCCTATCTCTTTGAGTTTGTCATATCATCTAATGTCATTATTTGCGGTAATATTTTAAGCCACGTTTGCTTTTATTAATAAGTTTTTCGGAGCTCAGAATTTACCCAGGATTTATCACGACACTTGGAATTAGTATTTTTAATGGAACAAAAAGTGAAATGAGCGTTGGTATGTTATTCTTAAATATGTTCCACAACAAGTTAACAATACCCGATACGCTCATTTGTTTATCCTGAGGAAATACTCCCAGATTGTGATGTTAATTAAAGCAATTAATGCAAAGCTGCAAGCGAGCTGGTCAGAAATAAACGATAATAATCTCTGGAGAGTGGGAATAAGGGGGACAAAGGACAAACACAAATCTCAGAACACAGTTAACTGACCGGTGCGCGCAGAAAAATTCCTCCTGGTCCTGGTATCGAATTAGCAACCTCTCCATTTTTAGGTAAACATGTTTGAGAGAATTCTCTCTGGTTGGGTAAATGATAAAGAGATAAGATAATCCGCCAACCAAAAATTGAAATAGTAGCGACCCTACGTTTCGAAACCGTTCGTTTCTTCTTCAGGGGGATGAATGAAGGACAGCAGCTTCTTCTTCTTCTAGATGTTGAGCGACTTCTTTTTCTTTTTCATTGGTCTTAGTAGGCTGGTCGTGCCGAGCGCAGGCTGTTATAACATCTTGGAGGCCGGTAATATATAAAGTTGGAAGTGCCCCTAAGGACCGATTGATGTTGTTAGAGGTTGTTTGTATGTACCATGACTCTACGAGGTGTCTTCTACGTAGATTTGATGCCGTGTCTAGGATGCTTGCGTTTTCAAAGGCAATGCGGTGGTCGAGAGTCTCGCAATGTTCAGCGAGAGCACTGCGTTCTCTGTCGAAGTTTCGCACGTCGTTTTTATGTTGGCGGAGTCGATCGTGGAAGTTCTTCGATTCGCCGATATAGGAGGCGGGGCATTGGGAGCATGGAATCTTATAAATGACGCCCTGGGCCCTGTCCTTCGGTGGCTTGTCCTTTGGGCGGGGTAGGAAGTGCCCAAGAGTTGACACCGGTTTGTGTGCAACCATAAGATGTTCCTTTGCGAATAGTCTGGATAGTAGTTCGCTCGTTCCTTTCACGTAAGGGATGCTGACGCGTGCTAGCGGTTTGGAAGCTGTTCTTGCAGGTTGGTTTATCCTATTATGGTTCTGACGGCGAACCACATGGCGAATGAAATTACCGGTATAGCCATTCTTTTTTAGGTCGCTGATGATTGTTTGTTCCTCTTTTCTTTTGTCGTTTTCAGAAGAGCACACAGCCTTAGCTCTCGTAAACAGTGTGGAGACGACAGACGCCTTGTGGCTAACCGGGTGGTTGGAATCGAACCGGAGGTAACGTCCGGAGTGAGTTGGTTTCCTGTGCACGGTAAATTTTAGGGTATCACCTTGTCTTCTGACCAGCACATCGAGAAAGGGCAAAGTGTTGTTGTGTTCGCGTTCCACGGTGAATTGTATAGCCGGTTCTATAGAGTTGAGGTGGCCGAGGAAGTTGTCCACTTCTGATCCTTGTATGATGCAGAAGCAGTCGTCAATATACCGTAGGAATATCTGGGGTCTGGATGCAAAAGATTGTAGAGCCTTCTGTTCAATTACTTCCATTGTCAGGTTGGCCATGGCAACGGAGATGGATGCGCCCATTGCCGTGCCACTAGTTTGTTGGTAGAATTGTTGTTTGAAGGAGAAGTAAGTATTGTTCAAGCAGAATTCTAGGAGACGACATATCTCATCGATGCTGAGGCAAGTTCTTGTGTCTAAGTCTTCATCCTTCTCGAGAGCTTCTCTTGTTGCGGTGACAGCCAGAGGGATCGGAACGTTTGTGAAAAGGGATACAACATCGAATGATACCAGACACTCGTCATTGTCGACCCTTATTTGCGATATGCGTTCTACAAAATCCCTGGAATTCCGTACGTTAGTCGGCGTATTCCCGGCAAGAGGGGATATTACTCTGTGTAAGTAGTCTGACAAAGCTCGAAGTGGTGAAGTGGTGAAGTCAACGATGGGTCTCAGAGGAACGTCGGGCTTATGGATCTTGGGAAGTCCGTAAAATCCTGGAGCGAATCCATTTCTGCAAATAAGTCGAAGGTAAAGGTTCTTTGACTCCGGGTAGTTTTTAAAAATTGTTGCCAGCATGCTGTTTAAGTTTCTCTGTATGACGAGCGTCGGATTCCGTTTGAGCTTCTTGTAGGCGGAGCAATCAAGAAGTTTTTGGGTCTTTTCTTCGTACGCTACTCTGTCAAGGACGACAGTCGTGTTGCCTTTGTCCGCTGGTAAGATGACGATGGTGCTGTCTTCTCTGAGCTTGCAGAGCGCTGTGTGTTCCTCCTTAGAGATGTTGTATGGTTGACGTCGTGGGAGTTTCGACAGTGCGCTGATTGCCTTTAGACGGATTCCTTCCCGTATGCTAGGATCCATGTGCATGATGCCGTCCTCGATGGCAGCAGCCATATGAGCCAAAGGAGGCCGTGTGGTGGTGAGGTTGTAGTTATGACCCCTGGCGAGGACATCAATTTCATGTTTGGAGAGTGACCTCGAGGACAAGTTGGTGACAAAAGAGGAGTTATTCATGTACCGCCTCGTCTCCTTCTGTCTTCTCAGAGTCAACAGATTTTTTTCCTGAGAGATGTGGTGTTTCTGAGTTGCGGTTGCGGCGCATTTTTCGGCAAAAGCTTGTATTGATGGAAACATGTGCGGAATTCGATGTTCAAGCTGTTGACGTACATAAAACAAGTCTAGCTGTTTCTGTTTAAGGATAGCGTGGCATTCGTGAATGCGAGCATTTACCAGACGATGCTCCGCCTGCGTCAAAACTTTATGACCCTCTGGTGTTGGGACAATCCGTTTCAACCGTAAGCTTCGAGGAATAACTTCAGCATCACGGCAAGCCTTCGTGAAATTCAAGTGTGTCTTGAATGAAGAGATGCTGCGGTAGATGTTCACGTACCGTTTCGCTAGCTGGGTAGTCTTTTGTCCAAAGTCATCGTGAAGAGATTTGAAGGTAAACATGTTTGAGAGAATTCTCTCTGGTTGGGTAAATAATAAAGAGATAAGATAATCCGCCAACCAAAAATTAAAATAGTAGCGACCCTACGTTTTGAAACCGTTCGTTTCTTCTTCAGGGGGATGAATGAAGGACAGCAGCTTCTTCTTCTTCTAGATGTTGAGCGACTTCTTTTTCTTTTTCATTGGTCTTAGTAGGAATCCGTCTAAAGGCAATCAGCGCACTGTCGAAACTCCCACGACGTCAACCATACAACATCTCTAAGGAGGAACACACAGCGCTCCGCAAGCTCAGAGAAGACAGCACCATCGTCATCTTACCAGCGGACAAAGGCAACACGACTGTCGTCCTTGACAGAGTAGCGTACGAAGAAAAGACCCAAAAACTTCTTGATTGCTCCGCCTACAAGAAGCTCAAACGGAATCCGACGCTCGTCATACAGAGAAACTTAAACAGCATGCTGGCAACAATTTTTAAAAACTACCCGGAGTCAAAGAACCTTTACCTTCGACTTATTTGCAGAAATGGATTCGCTCCAGGATTTTACGGACTTCCCAAGATCCATAAGCCCGACGTTCCTCTGAGACCCATCGTTGACTTCACCACTTCACCACTTCGAGCTTTGTCAGACTACTTACACAGAGTAATATCCCCTCTTGCCGGGAATACGCCGACTAACGTACGGAATTCCAGCGATTTTGTAGAACGCATATCGCAAATAAGGGTCGACAATGACGAGTGTCTGGTATCATTCGATGTTGTATCCCTTTTCACAAACGTCCCGATCCCTCTGGCTGTCACCGCAACAAGAGAAGCTCTCGAGAAGGATGAAGACTTAGACACAAGAACTTGCCTCAGCATCGATGAGATATGTCGTCTCCTAGAATTCTGCTTGAACAATACTTACTTCTCCTTCAAACAACAATTCTACCAACAAACTAGTGGCACGGCAATGGGCGCATCCATCTCCGTTGCCATGGCCAACCTGACAATGAAGTAATTGAACAGAAGGCTCTACAATCTTTTGCATCCAGACCCCAGATATTCCTACGGTATATTGACGACTGCTTCTGCATCATACAAGGATCAGAAGTGGACAACTTCCTCGGCCACCTCAACTCTATAGAACCGGCTATACAATTCACCGTGGAACGCGAACACAACAACACTTTGCCTTTTCTCGATGTGCTGGTCAGAAGACAAGGTGATACCCTAAAATTTACCGTGCACAGGAAACCAACTCACTCCGGACGTTACCTCCGGTTCGATTCCAACCACCCGGTTAGCCACAAGGCGTCTGTCGTCTCCACACTGTTTACGAGAGCTAAGGCTGTGTGCTCTTCTGAAAACGACAAAAGAAAAGAGGAACAAACAATCATCAGCGACCTAAAAAAGAATGGCTATACCAGTAATTTCATTCGCCATGTGGTTCGCCGTCAGAACCATAATAGGATAAACCAACCTGCAAGAACAGCTTCCAAACCGCTAGCACGCGTCAGCATCCCTTACGTGAAAGGAACGAGCGAACTACTATCCAGACTATTCGCAAAGGAACATCTTATGGTTGCACACAAACCGGTGTCAACTCTTGGGCACTTCCTACCCCGCCCAAAGGACAAGCCACCGAAGGACAGGGCCCAGGGCGTCATTTATAAGATTCCATGCTCCCAATGCCCCGCCTCCTAAATCGGCGAATCGAAGAACTTCCACGATCGACTCCGCCAACATAAAAACGACGTGCGAAACTTCGACAGAGAACGCAGTGCTCTCGCTGAACATTGCGAGACTCTCGACCACCGCATTGCCTTTGAAAACGCAAGCATCCTAGACACGGCATCAAATCTACGTAGAAGACACCTCGTAGAGGCATGGTACATACAAACAACCTCTAACAACATCAATCGGTCCTTAGGGGCACTTCCAACTTTATATATTACCGGCCTCCAAGATGTTATAACAGCCTGCGCTCGGCACGACCAGCCTACTAAGACCAATGAAAAAGAAAAAGAAGTCGCTCAACATCTAGAAGAAGAAGAAGCTGCTGTCCTTCATTCATCCCCCTGAAGAAGAAACGAACGGTTTCGAAACGTAGGGTCGCTACTATTTCAATTTTTGGTTGGCGGATTATCTTATCTCTCCATTTTTAGTGGAGCGGTTTACCAACTGACCTAACCAGGAGTTAGACTTCAGTAGAGCAAACAGGTTTTATCAGCTGCCACCAGTTTAACACCAATGGGTGAACGGCTTGCATTTTAATTGCTTTATCATCATAACCTTAAAATGCAGGCCGTTCACCCCGGTTGGTGTTATAAAGCACACTTTTTTAGAACAGGAAGAGACACTGCGTTCAACATTGCAAGACAATTCGGCAATCCCAGCGATATGATCACTTATACCGGGGATGCCTGTTGCATCGGTAATCACAGAAACACGATTGCATAAAATAAGATCAAGTATGCTTGAACTCGAAACAATACTCAAAGACTCTTTAACAAACTCGTGGAAGTCATAGTTTTTGATGAGCTTAAGAATTGCGGCATAGATGCCGGACGAGCTGCCAGTTGTTGGTTGCAGATCTGACTAGCGAATATCAGATAAATTCGCATCGCCACCAAACCAGCTCCTACCACTGATAATGCATGATACAAAAATCAGATCAGTATTGCTTGATGTCCGGCGAAGGGAAGTGTTAAAAGGGTCAATTCGAAGAAAAACTAGTGACTTCTACCCACCCTGCACTTTCTTAGAAATTCATGAATAAAAAAAGAAAACACACTACCACCGCTTCAATTTTGATCGCTACGATAAACAACAAAATAAGAGGGGAACACTTCCGTATCTGCAATCGACGCCTCAACCCAAGATTTCTTACCCATGACAATGCTTGGATTAGTGACCTAGATAAGAGCCGCCAAGTCATCAGTTTTAATGCGTTAGTATTAGTGCCCTGATACAAGCGCTGACCTTGGATTGGTATGGAGCACATGCAAGTAAAGTTCGCAACGCCGCCACGTGATGGCGCCACAGCCCCACTGACTTTGGAAACTGGCCAGGAAACGCCTCCTGCAACCGCCGACAGATGGCGGCAAGGTGCATATTTCGAGAGGCTTGGTGATAGGACGCATAGCAACAGAGGCCGGACTAGACTGGTTGGTTATAGGGAGCGACGCCGTGACGCGTCTAGCAACCGATGATCGCCGGCGATGTTCCACTTCGACAATTTCGGCGCCTCGCCGTGGGACGGCGGGTGTATCATTGGGGTGCGTGTTAACCCACGCCGGCCGCGTGTTGCAACTTACTGTTGTTGTTGGTGATGTAGGTTAGAAGAAAGGCAAATTGAGGCAATCGTGAATTTAGGCTCACAGACCAGTCTGTCACTGCCTCTTGCAACTAACTCACAAAGTAAAACCATGGAGCGAATCCAAGGTCCTGATTGGCCTATTTGAACGTCCCACTCTTTCGCAAGCAGAAGACGACACTGACCCTTTCGTGCTTGTTTTTTCGTTGTTTGAGATAAGAGAAGACGGCTCTCACCGAGGACGGCGGCGTGGTAGCCCGTTTCGGGGGTGAAGTAGAAGACGGCGGGGTGTATCACTAAGGAGCACGGTGACAGTCATAGCAATAAGGGGACAGACAAACGTCTCAATTTTGAAGTTTGTCTGTTCCCTTATATCTGTGACTTACACTTTTTCTTTTCAAGTTTTCTTCCCAGTCTTAGGATTTTAACATCATGATCAACATACACCAGCTCACCTGCGCCTTGACAATTTTTTCGTTAATTTTAGCATGTTTGAATAATTTGCACTCCTTACAAATTCCGTTATCAGGGACGTTTCTATTTTTTTATTATGTTACTGTGTACCATTACAGTCAATATCTAATTTACAGGGAGCTTTAGGTTAAACATCCATGGATCCCACGAAAACACGCGCACTGCTCACGTTGGCCTAAACAAATTGCGACTAAGCTGTGATTACATAGATTAGTAAAGGAACATGTCAGCCTTCAAATATAAAGTGATTGTCAGATACCTTGAGCAGGTCATTCTTCTGTGCTGACAATGTGCGAATATTCTATGAGTACGCCGTCCTGAGCTTGCGCATTATTTTTGTTTTACGCCCAACGGCGCTCTTTGCAGCAGCTCCTCTCGAGAGGAAGAGGTGAAAGAGGGAAAAAAAGGGACCTGACTCAGCAAGAGCAAGCACCTTTTATCGTGAACGTGGGTTTAACGCCTGAAACGTTTGGTTAAAGTATTATTCAAGATCATAGTGAAGATTCAGCCCATGACCAGCACACGTGGACCAACCCAAGTGAGAATTTGTTTCGTTTAAGCACTGACTTCTTGGCAGTCACCCGATGCATTTTGTAGCTAAAACTACAACTAAGCTACGGAAGAGCAATGAATATCGTGTTCCACTGCTATGGTAGAAAATGTGCTTTTTAGCCTTCGTCGCTCCCAAAAAACCCATCCTTGGAGCCAACTTTGTGCGGCAAAGCCCCCCATAGCGGAGACCAGTCGGCCAATTTATAGACAAGGTTTGGTGCCTTTTTTCTTGTTCTTAGGCAAAATGTTACTCAACACTTTGACGTCGTAACTTAGAAGAGGGTATTAAGAACAGCATAAAAATTGAAAGAAACATAGAATGTTTTTATTAAATATTTACGCACAATTATGACATAATTTGGGGAACGACCTGCATTTCGAGATTAATAACGCACGGATATAAAATGGTAGAAAATGTATCTTTAGAACATCATCAGCTACATTTCCCGATGCACATTTTTATATATTTTTCCAAGTATCTGCGGTAGTTTTTCGATATAAAACAATTTCTGAAAACGCCTCTAAATGTGTTCTTCTGCGTGTTTCGTATTGTTTTATTAACTTTCAAATGTATTTTAACAATATTTTGAGCACTTATAGGGAATTGTTTAAAATAAAAAAAAGTAATGACACCCTTAAAACGGGGTCATAATTCTTGCACATCATACAAAAGACAGTCTGCAAACAGATTCCAACGCAAACCACCACGAGATCCGTGCTTCTAATGGAGCATGGCAACGAGTTTAAGGAGAAACTTGGCACGCGGTTTACAAACCACGGACATTGCGGTGACTGATGGCTGACAGACTTTCTTTTGTGTAGTGTGAAGTATAGACGCTTTGCACACACGCCAGATTACAGCCGCCATTACTGACCTTCTCTTGACTTACCCAGATGTAGAGCCAGTGAAGCGGGCGTCCACGAGATTCCACAAAGTCCAATGCTGGGGACAAGGACAGAGTAGGATCTAAAATGGCAATAACCTGCCCTGCCGTGGTCCTGATGAAGTGGAGTAAACGTAATTAGAGGAAAAAAAAATGAAGGTCGGTTGTGGCCAGTGTGACCCCGGCTTAAGTATTTTTGTGTAGAAGTAACGCTGGTGCGAACTACCGCATGAAAAGCCTTCCTTTTCAAATTACACGCCCTGATCCTCCCGGTTTAGTATTTCTGCGTGAAAACTAGCTACGGCGTCCATATATAGCGACATATTTCTCTAATGAACATGACTTAAATATATTTTTTTTTCTCTCTAGAAATATAAACAAATGTGACCTATGACCGAAACCATCATAGCATAAACTGTCGTGGGATCACACGACTTTAAAACAGTGTCTCTACTGCGAGTTCCCATTATGTTTTGTAGTGTAACGCCCACTCCGCTGTGCCTGGTCTTTACACAATGTTGTTGGCGGAGGCCGCGATTTTCAACGACAGACATCGTATCCGGAGCGCGAGTTCGTCTGTTTCTTGCACGGGGGTTGCGATGATGTAAGAACGCCGAGCTTTTATTGGCTGGTTGAAAAAAAAAAAAGTGGGTAGACCTCAAGGCATTGAGCATCGAGGTTTACCCACTATCTTTCCAATCCAAGCCAATCAGAGCTCGGCGTCGTTCCGACGTCACCGCAACTCCTCCGCAAGAAGCAGACGACTGGCTCTCCGCGTAGCACCGTTGCTAGAATCAAAGTCAGCAGACAAGCTTCCTAGAACGCCTGGCGTGTATTCGTGGGGCGTCCGCTCGGTGGCGCTCGCTACGCTATATAAGCGCGTAGAGAGCCTGAATTGAAGGTAGGGTCCATCTCAAACCACTGGGAGCGTTTGCAATTTAATGGCGGATGCCTCCTGCGGCGATCGGTCGCGAGTGCGCAAGCGCTGCGTTTTTGCGTGGCGAAGAGGAAAGGTGGACACATTTGCAGACGATCGACATTTGCGTCACCTCCTCGCAGCTCGTGTTGCAATTGCGGCCCGTAAACCACCTGACCCCGATCAAGCAGTTGGAAACTCTGGAATACTAGCTCTCCATAAGTCCGAATAGGGAATGAAGCGACGGAACCTGTGGAGCGTTGGTCGCACGTTGTGTGCGGTGAAAAGTGATTCTATTGTTGTTCCTGCGGTGAACATAAAGAGTGCGCGAACGTTTGCGCAAAAAGAGCGTCGTTCGAAAACGGTCCTTCACCGCTGTCCGTGGAGGCGTTACCGCTGACGGCGCTAGCCACGCTGTCCGGTCGTACCTGCCCGCGGCCAGCCGACAGAGAAGAACCGCTTTCGAACTCTGCTCTTCCGCGAAGCTAGTGAACTGGTAGATCTAAGAACGCTCATCGTATAGCTCTGCCGAATACTTTGAAGAGCATTAGAAAAAGAAATAGACGAAGGTGACCAGGAGCTATACTTCGGACTACACGTGGCTTTTCTATTTTTCTATCTGCCACAGAAGCGACTCTCGAACTTATCTCCTCTCATTAAACCTCTCTCCGCGCACCAAACGAGTAAGATCGCCAAGTAACTTGAACGAGCTCTACCGGATCCTTTCGCCGGCGCTCTGCTTACTTTTTCAATAAAAAGAAAGTGCTACATTTTATTAATTAGTAAATGGAGGAGCGAGGTCGCCTTTCTATATGTACCGTATAATTATATAGGTCACCTATATCTGACTCACTCTTCTACAGTTTATTTGACTTAATTTTTAATTATTTTCTATTTGTAAAGTACTACCGCTTTACATTTGCGTTTTTGTCTACCCGCGTTCTCACTTGTTCAAGCCATTAAAATTTTTTTTTTATTGCGACAGATTTCTTTTTTTAGCTTTGAAGAAAGGTAGTTCTTTCCAAAGCCTTATATTTCGTGATCATTATTTTTAGCATCACACACGTAACACGTTTAACACAAACAACGCAATCTGTCTCAAACATCCCTGCGCTCTTACTAAGATGTCGGTCTAATTTTTTCAGTGACTTTTGTTATTTTCCTAATCTGACAGATCATTTCCTACATATATTTTAGATTAACTTGTCGGGATCGAACACCTTAAAAAATTAAGAAAAAAGCTAAAATTATACGAAACTACGAACATGCAAATTTTGAAGTAATCAGTAATGAGGTGTCCGCGTATCCTGTCATATTTTTGAAAACGTTTGTTAATGGTAGTAGCATATGGTGCGAGACGTGGCGCATGTAACTATACATTACTAGATGTAAATTTAGGCGCGTGTCCAGAAAAAGCGCACAGTCTACCCGCTTACTATGTAGTAATACTCCCTTAGACGCAGTACCTTCCTATGAACACCTTGACATTCATATTACATCCAATCTTACTTGGCCCAGTCACGAATCATACGCAATTAGTACCACTAATAGTTTAGGACGTAACGTTGCAAAAGCACCTTCTTTCTGATGCTACAACTAGGCAACGCTTTCCTTCGCTCGAAACTTAAATGTGCCGTCACAGTTCAGGATCCTAGCCATAAAAACTTAGCACGCTTATTATAAATGTTTGCAAGAAATACAGTTTGTTTGATATTGTATACCTATAACGAAACTGCAAGCAAAATGAAATCTAACGTTGACCTGCCATCTCTACACTCTAAAAAATGCCTGCGGGTCTACTTACCCGCAAAACAATCAAAGAGCCAATCTTTGCGATCTACGAAATCAGCTCGGCGAATGATGAGGCGTAGCATCTATTTAGACCTCAAAATTTAGTCTGCGCTGTGGCATATTACGCAATGCAAGCTCCATTTTTAGGTCTAAACCGATGTTCCGCCTCATCATTTGCTGAGCTGATTTCGTCGATCGCAGAGATTGACTCTTTGAGTGCTTTGCGGGTAAGCAGACGCGCAGGCATTTCTTAGAGTGTAGAATTTCGCAAGTTATTTCACCACCATTACGAGCACATCAAACTTATTTTACCCCCTAGCTCTCTAACTCCTTTTACCTCGATTAGCTCATGTTCATAAGGTAAGAATTGTATCGCGTAACACTAACGCTTTTTTTTTGTTTGTTCAGTCATTTCTTTTACGTAGATTCGGTCCTGGGTAACTTACTTTAAGAATATAATTTCTTGCAGTCGCAGTTACTTCCAGATAAAAATTACGAAGTTACCGTTACAGTTGCCTCAACGAAAAAGTAATTCGTTACAGGTTGTTACTTTCAGAAAGTAAGGGCCTTACTTTTAAGTTAATCTTTTATAAAACCTAAAAATAAAAAGTATCAAATGAAACCCCCCCCCCCCCCCATCCTCTCCCAAGTTTATTACAAAAGTGAAAGTTGGAGCAAGTCGGCTCAAGGCGAAAATGACACTCAAAACGGCGGAACACGTCGTTAGAAAAGCGCAAGGAATGGCTAGAGTGTAGTCGTTCATTGATATGTTAATACTGGAGGAACAATATAAGGTAACGACGACAGTGATTTCAATACTTAAAAAAGAAGCAATGAAACTAGTTACAAGTTACATTTCGACAAGGTAGCACGTTGCAGTTTAAAGTTACCAAAATGTGACGAAGTTTCAATTACGCGTTACCTACAACCCGTTACTAACGAAGGCTGCGCTGATCAGAAGCATAAAATCGCCTTTTACCACCGATGTCATCAATCGAACATTACCAAGTTCAGAAACGGCATATATTTAAAAATAGGAGCTATTTTGCTTTGCTAATAGTAATCGCATAGTAACCGAGGAGCAGGGGTGAAAAGGGGGACTGATTTCAGAAAGTCCAAACAAACGTAAACTTTCAGTTAAGCTTTGTCTGGAGTTTTGCGTTGTTCGTCTCTTTTTCCCCTGGTTCTAGGTTACTATGTCAGTCACAATAGGAAACTAAATCTCTTTTTGCGATAGTTTAGGTATTGCCATAACTCAATCTATGGGCTCAAAGCATCCCAAACTAAAAAAAAAAGGAACATTACGTTAATGCGTGGCCGATTTCTATATCAAAATTGGTGTCAAAATATGGACACAGATGGCGCAACTGGATGAGAAAGTGCAGAACCCTGCCCCTCCTCGTTCAGCACTGCCATTTGGTATCTGCGATAGTTCCGAGGTATTCGATCTTTTGATACCGATGTTAATAGAGAAATCTGCCACTCATTAATGTAATGTTTGACTTTTTGGGATGCCTAGAGCCTATATTTTGAGTTTTGTCTATAAATGAATAGATTATCGCAGCAAGTGGTTTAGTGCCCCTTTGAAACTAGCTCGCCTGCGCTCTCGCTGAGTAATTTCACTGTTACTTTATCACCCTAGTTTGTGATCACTTCTTTGTCTTATGTCTTAAACCTTCAGACAAAATAAACAAGCGAATAGTATCATGGTAACAAAAAAAAAGAAAAAAAAGTATTCCTTTGATTATACGAAACATTACATTCTTAGATAGAATTATATCCCCACGATCGGCTTTGCTTATACATCTTTAAAACAAGGGGTCGCATAGTCCGCGCCATGACGTAAGGGCCATGACATCTAAAATGCTTTTGCGGCTGGTTTGGCAAGATTTTTTTAACAATTCCACTTCTGGTTAGCATTAAAGTAAAACCTTAGTGCCCTGATTTGTGTGAAGCTATCAAGTGCAAGGGGATCTTATAGAACCACCCTATAGTACAGGGACGGCGAGACGGACATATTAACATTTTAAGTGAAGAGCCTGAAAAAAAGAGGGCGTTGCACTGTTTATATATATTTTTGCTTAATTGGTTATCGCAGGAAATTTTGCTCATAAAGCGATTGCTCAGCATATTGTGAGTCCCTATTCGTTAGCGAAAAACCATGTTCGATGTGCGTATGACGGCAAAGGCTGACAAATTAAAAGCTGCCTTTTTATGTCTTTTATCTTGTTTTTTTAGGGGGAAAGGGGGTTGGTTACCAGGTAGTTGCGAGCACCACTTGAACCCCCGAAGAGCCGCATAAGGCTCGCGAGCCGTGGTTTAGTCACCCCTGCTATAGTGCTCTAAGCAATTACTTGCGATGATTACATATATCAAGAACGTTCAGTAGACGACTGCAGAGAAAAACCTTAATATATGCTCGTATTAGATGTGTTCACGGCAGTTGGAGGCAGCTTAAAGTGGCAAACACCCCGAAATGTCCCCGAATGAAAAAATTCCCTTTTGAGCAAATCCGCTTAGCCAACCCCCAAACCGATCACACGTGTAACTCGACAGTTTAGGAGTGTACGCTTATTGGCCGATTGCTCGTACGTCAAGGAGCATTAAAGAAACGCCTCTCCAATTAAACTATGACCGCGAGATTACACGCGGCTTTAAGCATTATCAATTAATCTCGGGAACAAACAGACGCTTCCGTCGGGTCACGTCGGCAGCGGCCTTGCGAGGACAAGATCGTCGTCGGCGCGGCCGGTAACACTCGGAAGCACAAACAAGGGGACGCCCCACAAAAGAAATTTTGCGGCGTGACCATGAAAACCGGTCCACAACTCTCGCGCGTACCACTACCCTCACGTACAATCAAACGTTCGCCTCGTTTCCTCCACACCATTATATCATCTTCCTCGTCGAGAAGAGCCGAAAGAAGGTTTGTGAGACTAGGCGAGGGCGCGACAAAAGGGCGTCGCGTCAATTCCGCTCGGCTCCCTTCACGTCCACACTCCGTCACCCTGTTGAATTTACTCTCCCGCCGTCTCTGCGTCTCTGGGATCGCGCGCGACCGTGTCACCTGGTACAATTTGGTTCTCTGGTGATTCGGACGGGAAAGTGGAAGTCCACTGAAATTACTCGATTGTGCGACACCTCTTGCAATCGTCGTCTAGGCTCTTGGGAGAAGCGGCTTTATTTTTCCAGGTAGGATCCCCTAGACTCTCGATTTCTTTTAATCCGGCTGATTTGGCCTTCTGTTACCCTATTTCCTCTTGGTCAAACCCGACCAGAGTGCGTTTGATCGTTGGTTGTTTTTGACGATATGCGATTGGTGCAACGCTCGACATTAGATGTTGTCTCTATGGTTCCTTACTGGTTCGCTGTTTCAACCAAATTATTTTTGGTTGGCAAAAAAAAAAAAAGAACTTCTACGATGCATTTTCTTAGGACACCATTCACTTCCTTCTTATGCGAAGCACTGAATGTAAGCTTTGCGCGACAGCTTGCGAGTCACAAATATGCGGTCACTCTTTGACTCAATCGTTCATAACGAAGTCTACGACAACCCACCTCCCGCCTTCTTGTTCCTCGAATTTGCTGCTCACGCAGGTGATTCACGCCTGCCACTACAGTTAGCTACCCTGGAAATCAAAACTCCTTTTTTTTTTTATTTGCGGCCTCTTTTTGCGTTTATTGCAGCGGGTTGGACTGTGTATATACAAGATTTATGCCAGAACTCGCCTACACACCCCGGCCATGGAATGTTCTTATGAATCCCACAATCGATTTGATCTTTCGTAGAAGGTCCAATAAAAGGCGCTGCTTTAAATTACGAGTAATTGATCTCTTTTTTGTGACATTACTTTGTACGGTCAGTCGTGCAATTAATGATAATAATAATAATCTTTTATTTTCCTTTTTTCATTACAAAACGAATTATTCTTGTTATTTATTTTGGTATCTAATATCAATATAATACGCTTGTTTTTATTTATTTTGGTATCTAATTTCAAAATCATGAGTGCTTTTGGGAGTTTTATGAACAAAACTCCAGTCACAGACCCAACATCAGGCGGTGCGTGCTTATAGGAGTATTTTCTTTTCTCCTATTCATTTCAGTCCAAAGCGCAATCATGTAATAAAAGTACAGGTCAGGTTTTTAGGCATTTTGGACTACCACACTTATACTGGAAGTTAAAGTTCGTGGAGTAGCAGGTGATACTCTTGATGCGGTACCTCAAGAACGTGATCGAATGCTGTATCTTATTGTCATAACATCACAAATTCTGCGCACAAATCGCACGCCGATTGCATGGCGCAGACCGACAACATCAGGACACGCAAAAAATATCACCCCTTTCCCGAACTGTCGTGACAAAGGCAGTCGTAAGAAAGAATGTTTAGTTCAGTTTCGTTTAATAATCCTCAGAGGCGCTTCTATAAAGTGCATTACACGAGGGGGAGATCTAGTAAAAATATTAACACTGATGGTTGCCAAATAACAGTTCGGCTAATTATGAACAAGATACATTTATACAGGTTATAAAAAATATGCGAGTAAAAAAAGTAAGTTATATTGAATAAACATTTGGAATAACGAAGGATACTTGTGAAATGTGCCTTGCGAACACTATTGAATTTAGGCCTGATTAGTTTCGAATACGATTATTTCAGGAAGAGTATTGTAGTTAATAATAGATAGGAAAACGGGGAATTTATAAATTTATTACTTCTAGCGAATAGAGGATTCAGTTTCAAGTTGTGGTCACGACGCAAATTGATGGGACAAAAGGGTTAACGGTAATTGTCACAAAAAAGAAAAAAAAAAAGAAGAGAAATGGTAGATTTTGTGAAACACTGACAAGACGAGCAAATGTAGTTCTTTCGGTCAATGGGCGAACTTGATTGTAGTGCAGTTACGCTTGACATCCGTGAGAAGTCGTGTGATTTGAAACGTTATGCTTTATTTCGAACCGATCCGAGTCTGTATTTGCGTGTGTATTGTATCTGCAGTTACGTTGCGGAGAAGAACTCGGTACGCACTTTTTTGTCTCGACGGCGCGAACGTCGTCGTGAGTATAGTATCTCCGAAAGAATGCCTCGCCCAACCTACATTCTAAGAAAAGCCCGTGCGTCTACTTTCCCGCACAACACTCGGAGAGTCAATCACCGGAACTTACGGAGGCACCTCTACGAATGACGATGCCAAAGCACATGTTTAGACAAAAAAAAATGCAGTCCGAGCTGTGACATTAAGCAATGCAAAACGCCACGGTTGCATTGCTTAATGTCACAACTCAGACTGCGTTTTTTGGTCTAAAGATATGTTTCGGCATCGTCATTCACTGAGGTGCCTCCGTAAGTTCTGGTGATTGGCTTTCAGAGTGTTGTGCGGAAAAGTTGACGCACGGGCTTTTTTTTTTTTTTTCGAGTCACAGACCTCCGGATTTTCGACCGAGCCATTTTGCTACATCTTTCAACTTTGGCACGAAGCGGTGACTATTTCTAGTACCAAGATACGGAGTTTCGAAAAATGGGATCAAGCGCGTTTATTCGTGACCGCATCAAGATATTTGCTATCCCTCGCGACCCCGTCGTGAATCCTTAAGACGCGGTAACATTGCTAATATACAAAACACAGTCTGCAGCCATTTTCTGAGGCACGTTACTTTCTTGACGGTTGCGTAACATTGGTAATACAAAATGTAGACTTGTTTGCGGGATTTATATGATTGAGGCCTCCGAACATACCTGAGGCGTATCCGCAGATAATTATGTCATCATCTGTGAAGATAACATTAAAGTATTTTCTACAATGTATGAGCAGTGGGACAGCCGCTGTAAAGGGGCCGTGCCACACCATTCGGTGGGAAGGTCTTTACTTTTAATTTTATTTTACGCCAGCTTACCGGCACTAGTGGAACCAAACTACACTCGCACGCAACGCCGCTGAACAAAAAGTTTCTTTATCGAGATGTATGTAATCTCGGCGACTAAAGAAATATATATATCTATTTATATTTTACAGTGATAGCTGTGAATGGGACACTTCGCGGTTTCGCGCCGTCGACCGCGCTCCGTATCGACGCGGTCCATTTTGGACACCCCTCCAAAACATTCGTCGGGCCGCTGAAAACGAGATAACGATCGAGCGAGATAACATCCATGGCCGTGCATGGTAGCGAGATAACGTGCGTGGTCAGTAAAACAGTTCCCGCCTGGCAATGTGGCAGTGCACTGCAATAGGTGCCCCTGTGACCCAGAATGTGCACAAACAACGATTCTCGGGAGATACGCGGATAAAACTGCCTCGGAATTTTACGATGAATTGTGTATCAGAAAGCAAAGGGAAATCAAGTGCGTTAGTCAATGCACCTGAAAAATAAAGTTTTATTTTCAAAACGAATAGCCAGACAGATGGTATTAATAACGTGTTTTTTTTTTAAAAGCCCTCATTGAGAGTGCACTTCGTCTTGCCTACTTCCTTGTCCCTGTTTATTCGGCGCTTTTCCTTTAGCACGTGTGACTATTTGCACAGAAGTGACGTACAAAAACACGCTCTCTGCTTAATACACTCTCATCGGTTTCAAAACGCTATAGAATTTTCGTTCGGTGCGTTACTCGGTTTAATACGAAACGCCGATGCGGACTCCGCGGTGCGCGCTCGCACCTTTGCCGCTCATTTAGTCCATCTGCTCCGAAATGACACCTTAGCGGCTCCGACGGTACACCTCAGCTTTTGTTGTGTTTCACCTTATGGGTGGCGTAAGTGTTTACCTATTTTTAATCTCCCTATCTCACAACCTAATAACGCAGTAATCGGAATCGTAGTTTTCGCGTAGTCGCGGGGATTGCCCGTGATGACGATATTCAAACGCGGCTCATAGATTAGATACGAGCACTGCGTGAACACTCGACTTCGGCTTCTGATGATGAATGCCTCGACGAGCATGTTCGGGCAGCAGCTCGTTCCTAATCGCTACGGTGACGGGAAGAACCTAACCCTAACAACGCGTGGGACTCAGCGCGTGACCTCTGCTTTGTCAACACCGGCGCGTTGCTGCAATAAACATTGGCGGCAAATGATAGTCAGTGACAGGCTTTGAATTCAGTGCGCGCTCCGCCCCCCCCCCCCCCCCCCCCCCCCCCCCCCCTTCTCAAGCTTTCTGTTTTTGGCAAGACTTCGTCGCACGCGCAATCTAAGACCGCTGAAAGGAAACAAGCGCGCGCTGGAGGCGGAGCTACCGCTCAATTCTTAGCCTGTCGCCGACTCTAGATAATGTGGCCGCTTGATCTGGGTGCAAATTAAAAAAGTGATCTATGTGCGTTTTTTAACGATATTTTTTTAACGATTGCCATTGCGTGGAGATAAGAATTAATGAGTGTTTCTTAGGTTATGGTGGGCGTCAGGGATTCGTTTTAAGCTTATTTATTGCAAGAATATAAATCAAAGCACCGCACCTTCGGGGTACAAGAACGGTATCGCTGGAGATTGTTAAGGTGATATTAGTGTTTAACGTGACACTGGGGCATTATATGGGGCCCACTTCTCATCGGCAGCGTTGAGTCACATATTGAACTACATACATGCAATGGTAGAGAGTTTTAGTACAAGATCAGTTGTTATCTTCCGATGACCTGGATAGAAATAAAAAGAGCGATGGAAAATATCTTAGTGAGCACAAAATGTAGATACATGAATTGGCTAATTCTTCACATATTCAACGCACATATTTAGGCCGTTATTATGACGTGGCGCAAGCTTTTGGGCGCCCTCCCCAAAGATGTTGGCCACTTGGGTTCCGTCATTTCATTATGCTCCAGGAAGACCGGCCCTCTCTACAGACGTGTAGTTTTTATGGAGGAAATTGCATAAAATTTAGGAAACGGCAAAACGACGTTCATGATTATTGAAGTCAGAGAAGAACGTCCGTGGCGGCTGAGAGTCTTCTTCAAATAGTGAGGGAATTGACTGAGAGCTCATGCGTCAACCGTTTTTGCAGACGGCATCCAAGAGCCTGTGCCGCATCCTTACGACTTCCTAAATCTGTACGGTAATTATGTGGAGAAGTAACTCAAGTATGTATACACATTCTGCGTACGTTAAAAACACGTTTTTATCACTTTTATTTTCAATTGAGTTGATACGAAAGGATACAGTAATAACCCCGGTGGCAGCTTTCTTTGTAAAGTGTATCTAAACGCTTGTGCCACGTCATAATAACAATCTTAATCTGTCGCGGGGATCGTGTGGAGAATTAGCTAGATTATGTACTATCTACAGTTTGCGCTGATTAAAATATAGTTACACTAATCACTCTAGTTTATTCACCTAGTTCGTCAGAACTTAAGAAGAAAAAAAAACTCGTAGATCTTTCTGATAACTCCGATAACAATACCCGATACTCCGCCAGCGACTTTTTTTTTTTTGTGCGTCGGGTCGCTGACGATTATTGTTATCGGATGTCTTGGTACAATTTCTTAAACCCCCATATAGCATATGTGACCCACTGGACCAAGCGCAGCTTTAAAACATGCTATATCTTTCTTCAGGAACAAACCAGGAGGCCATAGCCTAAAGCCATGAGCAAGCAAGTCAGCCTCCTCGACTCATTCCTTCTACCGCTCTGGACGACCCTGATGGAACTGGCTCTTTCCGCCGCCGCTGGCGGACTGTGCATCATCGCTCTCTTTGTGCGCAAGGGAAAGTGCAGGACCAGCCAGAGCATGGAGGGAAAAACGGTCATAATCACGGGAGCAAATGCGGGTAAGAAATTCGCCTTCTATTCCCAGAAGAAGGAAGCATGTCTTCAGAGTCGGACACTGTTAAAGAATTGACCTCGGATTGGCGGTTCTTTGTGCACCTGTCCTTTCTGTAGACTTAAATACCGGCTGAATGAACGGCACGTGCCTGAGCGTGATCAGGTTTGGTAACTTTGTCTACAAGGCAGCAATTTTCCTCTCTCGTGTGGCGGAAACTAACTGCAAATCCTTTTTCTTTAAACAAAAATAATAAATTAATGTTTATTTTACGAATAATGTTGGCAGTCAGAATGTGCAGCGTATTCTGAGCTACGTTAAGCAATTATTGTTTTAATTTAATTTATTTTAATTTAATTCAATTTATTAGTCTCTAAAATGCCCACGAGAAACTTTCCAAAGTGGTATGCTGTCACAGTAAGTTTTGGCACACGACACGAAAAAGCAACAAGAAAAATTAATAATGAAAACAAATTAATCCGTGAAAGATAAGAAGTTCTTTTAGAAGTCTTTTATATATTATATATGTTTACTATGGAGTCTGGTAGATTGCTCCCATTGTCAACAGAAATTTCCGGGGAGAAAATTTAAAGCTATTGGTCCTAGGAATAGATTAGAAAAGTATGAAACAGTTACTTAAGCGACGGGAGGTGTTAGGTGCGAGTGCGCAGTATACTGTTTTCACCGAATTGTTGTGGTAGTAAAATGTGTGCTGTATTTTTAGGGCGAATAACAATCTGCGTGTTTTCAGAAAACGAGATCAGGTTTGGTTTTAAGTGCGCTCACGCAATCTGTAAAGTTATAGTGGTGGAAAATAAGTCACAGGGAGCGGTTTTGGACTCCATGTAACATGTTTTCGAGGAATGAATTAAGGGGATTCTGAACAAACGAAGTGTACTGATGCTGGGGTTGAACAAGTGGCGTGCACGCTAGGAGTTTAGTATCTTGGAAGGCAAGAAAAGGAACCCGTCGCAAAAAAAAAAACCTTTGTCCTGTTAGATTGGCAGATAATGTGAGTTTTGGGATACACCCTTGATTACTTGTAAAGTGAATTCGAAGGTAAATGCAATTTGGCAGTTTTTCTAAGGTTTCAGCTTAAAGATTATGGCCAAAAGGTTTGCTGTAACGGACTTGTATTTGGTTTTACTTCAGTTGATTTTAATTTACCACCGTTCACACTTGGATTCAATATGATGTAGACCTGCTTAGAGTTGCGGCAACTCGCAGTGAATATTTATTTATTAATACACGACAGACTCATCGGTATATAATGTAATTGTAGACGTAATGTAGGTCTGTAGGTGATTAACATAATAAGAAACAGAAAAGACCACATCACAGTTGATTGATGTCCTCCGGATTTGATTACAATTGAGGACAAGCAAGTGTTGTTAAGGACAATGTATGAAGTTAAGTTAAAAAAAAAAAAATTAACAATCCAATTGACTAGAGTTTCAGGGAAATTAAGCGAACGCATTTTTAAATTAAGCTGTGGTGAGGAACTATATTAAAAGCTCTTGGAAGGTTACTAATAATCCCTTGCGTTTCTGAACAAATATGAATTTTTTGTGAATATTAAACACAAATAAAAAACCCAAAACACCTAGGTATCACAAATCGGAGACTTCCAAAAGCCGTGCTTGTATAGAAAAAGTAAGCTGTTATAATACGTAACGTTAGAATTATTAATTAAACAACACGCTCCACAAATTTACTTGCAACAGATGTTAGGCAAATAGGACTATAACGAGTGACGCAGTTTTTTGTTTTCGCCACTATCCTGTATAGGGTTTTATCTTGCGTGTTTCAAACCAAGGGAAGGTCATCAGAGTCAATGAGGTACTGTTGAAAAAACTTACTTCGGAGCTTTCTAATAACTGTTTTAGCTGAGTCCGGTCCTAACTGCAGGAGCAGACTTGTTAGGGCGATTAGCAATGCGTTTATCAGTTCCAAGCGCCGTTACAAAAATGCTGTCCATGTTGGTTGTAATGGTATAGTGAGGCGTATGTGTAGGTAAAAAAAACTCCTCGTTAAAAAAAACAAAAAAACTAAAAGAAGTTAAAGGTCTCGCAAACTATACTCTCGAAGGACTCATTTCTATCAGGGCCAAAAGGCGTTGTCATGTTCTAGCTTTGATAAAAGTTAATAGTTGACCGCGGTCTCTTGGGACTTGTAACTAGCAAGCTGAACCAGTATATATTTAAAAAAAAATAGCCTTCTAAATTTTGTACTTGCGTGTCAAGACGCATTCGCGGTACTTTGACCACGCAGATGGAGTTTTAATTGATTTTACACAGTTCTAACTTCTAAAGCCGTTGTTTTGTGCTCAAGCGCCGCTTGAGACGGATCGTAAACCAAGGGTGCTCAATATATGAGCTTATATCAACTGCCGAAAAGAATGTATGCAATGCTTTCATAAGTGCATTCTAATTTTCTTCCACAGTTCTATTTTGAAAGCCTTGGGAAAAGGTAAGTGTGAAACGCTATAGGTGAACAAGGAGAGCAGATCGGTCGGATCTTGGATAACTGAAAACTGACTTACGTAAAGGGCTGAGTTTTTGGGTTGCTATAGACAACTGAACGCCAATAAACAAGTCATACCTAAGAGGCTTTAATGCTTGCAATTTCACACTTGCGGCGTTGAGACCCGCAGCCTCCACAACGCTTTTCCTGCCACACAAGCGACGTCGAAACTGCTAAATTGCAAGCAAAATGGCACCACGTGAATCAGGCTTAAGAGTTTAACAGCCTTAACGCATTCGGGGTTAGTAGGGCTTTTGGAGAACGGCCACGAGAAGCGGAAGAAAGCAGCCAGAAAGTTACTAGCAGAGCATGCCCGCCAAATCATTTCGTGATTAAATTGTCATAAGAGTACAACTATCAAGTAGCAGATTGTTAGTCCCAAACAAGGAAATTTCGTGCTCGGAAATCACGCTACATTCCGCTAAAGTTTGGGCACTTGGGCCCCGCTGCCCACTGGAAACGTATTCCCTCTACACTTAGTGGAAAATCTTAAATAGGTACTCCCTGCAAAGATTAACTGGGACGCGCCTCTCGCTTACTTTAAGGGGACGTAAGTTTGCTAAACTCAGTGTGCTAAATTTATGCTTTACACCTTTGGAAGGACATTAAAAGAAATAACAATTTCAGACACACGCTTATTTTGAATCGCAAATAAAACAATCAATCTGCCAATTTCGGTGAGGTAAAACGACTCGAAATGGGAACTATTACTATTACTATTACTATTACTATTACTCTAGTCGTTTTTTTAATGGACATGGACATTTTCCCACTAGGAAGGGGAAAATATAGCTATGCAAATCTTAATACTTAATTGGTAGGAGGCATGAAAATACCTCCTTGACTTTCAATGCTAAACGTCGAATTCTAGCTTCGGCACACAGGAAAATCAAATAGAGTATATTGAGGCAGTCTATATATATTTACGAAACCGATTCACAAGGTTACAAAACAATAGGCCATCGCACGAATATTTTGATCAGAAAATAAAGCGTGGCCTTTAACATACCGTATCCAGCAATATCCTTGTCGAGGTCTACTTTTTCTGGATGTTAATTTTTGTACTAATAAAATGCCGCGGTGGCACGCAAAAAAAAAAAAAAAAAAACCTCATGATGTAGATTACCCGAGGCTGTGGTAAAAGCTGGGATACTTGGTCGAAGAAAAAAGACAAGAGAAAAGAACGTTCTTTTCCACTGTCTTTTTTCTTCGACCAAGTTTCCCAGCTTTTACCACAGTCTCGGGTATTCTACATCATGATAAACTTCCACCAGCTCGCCTGCGCAATCACTGTTTTTTCAAAAAAAAAAAATACCTACAGTTTTCTACAGCACAGCATTCCCTAGTTTGCAGTAGCAATGAGCTACGTCTGAGATATTTTTATAATTCTCGGCGGCTATTCACCACACTGATCATTTGCACTTTGCCCACGTTTGTCGTGCCAATTTTCGTTGAACATTTGAATAAAATCAAGCTACTCCGTTTCGGTAGTACACTACTTCTCTGCTCAGTTGCGTCAATTCCTCAGGGTTGCGAATAACCAGAGAATTTCCTGACCGATTTTCTGGCGTCTCAGGCTGAACTACATTCTTAGCATAACTGGTTGTAAAGCTGTTCGAGAACCTTAGTTCTTCTTTGTCGCACAGGTCATGGGGGAAGTTGTTAATGGACAGGGACATTTGTCCTCGATTATTTTGATAAACACAGAAAGCATAAGCCTCCGTCAGAAAGCATAAGCATAAGCATAAGCCTCCGTCAGAAAGCCCGCAATCTGACGGAGGCTTATTGCGGAGAAGGCGCCGTGTAACCGAGCTTTTGATTGCACGTCAAAAGATCCCCAGGTGGTCCGAATTAACCCTCAGTCCTCCACTGGGGCGCGCCACATGCCCGTCGTTTGTTTGGCACGCAAAACCCCCAAAATTGACTTTTTTTTTTTTTTACACGCTCGTTTTCCATCATTGTTGCTGGAGCTCTTCCCACCTCCTCGTGATTGCGCCGAGTTAAGATGCCGGGTGGCGCACAGCACGGTCCGGCTTTTGGGCAGTCTAGCTAACTACGATTGGTAAGGTTCAATTATGGATAAGAATTAAAAATTATGGGTAGGTATGCCTTCTTTATGCTTTGTCGGCTTATAGACTGCCTGCTATAAAATATGTATTCTTTATGTTACCTTGGTCTGCAAGTAACGGTTTTTCGTTACACTCGAGCCTATCACTATTCGCATCAAATACAGCTTTTAAACACAATCAGTGTTACTAACATGTTTGAAAAAAGATCATCATTATTTTTATTACACGCAAAAACGCAGCCAAAGGATGGAATATCTACAAACTCGGTCACATACTAAAAGCGTAAGATCATGGCACATTCCTTGCGCTCAATTGGTGTAGCCGATAATGGCAAACAGAACATATGCAGTGACGTCGCACATTTGTGCGCTTTTTAATTGGCCTTCTCGGTTCGTAGTGTTGGCTCCGCGCGGGCTCGAGTTGAAACAACGTTTGACCTGACGAAGTTCTGTTTTCATTTTAAAATAACGAGGTAATTCTTTCAAGATTTTGTTTACAAGGTTTTTTCTCATCGTGCCTTGATCTCTTGTGACAGGGGGCACTTTCAAAACAAAGGGTATATTCTTACACCCCTCTTCCCATATAAGACACCCCCAAACTTCAGCTCGACGTACGACGCGCTGACGTCGAACCGACGGTATCAACGCTCACGAGCGGCTTGATAGCCGAGTGGTAGAACTTATTAAAATAGCTAATGCACGTGTTACTGACTGCAAAATACGTAATGGGGGTTTTCTTAGCCCTACCAAAAAGCCTCTGTGTGTATTTTTTCTGTAGTATTTTATACGCACTTTAGTTGTTTAATGGAGTATATCTCATAAAAGTGAACCGACATCCAGCAGACGGCCCCAACCTCATAAAAGTTGGGGCCGTCTGCTCGATGTCGGTTCGCTGTACGTCCAACCAAAGCTTTGGGATGCATTATATGGTACAAAACTATGTAAGATGACATCCTTTATTTTAGAGTGGGCCTGCTTCAGCAACTGAGGTGCTGGACGAAGGACCGCGGTTGACTACTAAGTCTTCAACATACAGCATAGTCTTGGTAACATATGTTCTAACTACTTCCATTCGTGTCTCTAACGGGGTTCGTCCCGCCTATGCTCTGTAAGGGTTAAAAAGCCAAAGGAAAAACGGACAAGCAGACGAGCCTCATGTACTACCTCCCCTGGTCGCTTACATTTCTATGTTGTTCTTCCACACTAATATACAATACCACCTAGCCCATCTACGAGGTGTTCCCAAAAAATACTTCGTTTTTGTTTGTTTTTCTCGCCGCAAGGATAAAGCACGCATCGCGGAATGTGCAGTATCTCCACAAATGTATCACTAGCGGTTCGAACCAGATGCCAATGTTCAGAACTAACCAGTTTCTTATTCTAAAGTTATGTAATTCTCGGAAATTTTGAATGAGAATATGGGGACCGACAAAGCCCCCGAATACATTGCGCTAAGTTGAACAAACCAACGAAAACGGGTCCCATTTATTTCATTGAGTTTAGAAAATCACGTAAATGTTTTGAATATGATAACGGTTATTTAAAAAAAAAAATGGCATCTGGTCTGGACCGTTAGCGCTACTTTTGAGCAGGATGGAAAAAATCATGGGTTGTTTAAAGAAAGATAAATGAATAAAATTTATTTTGTGTAAATCAGATTAATTTAATTTAAATAACCCAAGGTAGAAAATAGTGCTTCTTTACCATTAGCTGTATTTCTCAACATAAAAACACTGATTGGTCAGTTCCTCCGAACCAGACTTGTACACGTTACTGAAAAATTGTAAGGAATTACCGTTACAATTACTCTAGGCTAAATTGTAATTTATTACAATTACAATTACTCTCCCATAAAAGTAAGTGACCGTTACCCCAAAAAGTAATCCGTTACTTTCGTGGCGTTACTTTCAACAATATGGTCTACAATTAAGAAACAAAGGGAAGAGGGTTATTCAAGTTCTTATGGTTGCAACCTGTTCCCTTTAATGCCCTTGAGTATTCTGAGCAACAGCTGACTCTCGAAAGTCTCGTCAGACATTTTCCACTATTTCTTACTGAAGATGTCGACTATGCTGAACACCCTTGGAACTGAGGCACTGTATGGAAGTGGCATATTATTCCCCACAAATGCTTTATGCTCTGCATTGAGCTTCTTCAGCGAAGCAATGGAAGTACTATTTACTTCGAAGATAGATCCAAGCTTCGTCGTAGCAGCCGTTGCCTGATATTCGAGTGTTTTAAGAGATCGTTCCGATCCCTCCATACCCCCGATAACGTTATGATGAATGCGCATGTGCGGCGGCGGAGTATCGGGTATCGTTATCGGAGTCATCGGACCAATCTACTGAAATTTTCCATTGTCGAAATCGCGAAGCTGTATAAGTCACCATACAACTGGCCAAAACTAAAATAAGAATTAATTTATGTCCATCTTAGTATGCCGGCATATACTGCCAGACAATAGCAAAACATAGTTGTATCAGTAAGGTATTATCGATATTCTGCTTCCTTTGGTTCTGAACAGGTCGAGCCTCGGTTGAGACGTTGGTGAATAAAAAAGGGTTTCCAGTATATAAATATAAGTAATGGAAAGAAAAAAAAGGACACTCATAACAACAATTAGTTAGAACGTCGGTTAAAACAAGGAAATGTAAACGCACGTTTGCCGTGTGTACCTTTCTTGATGCCGTTCAAAAACGCACAGAGCACGAACCGACTGCAGTTTACTCCGATGTTCTCCAGATAGACGTCTGCTGATGCCACGGGCAGCGATGGGCAGAGAACTAAGTAAGCCGCGCTATGGCCCCACTCACGAGTTTCACTTTCTCCTCAAGCCCAGAATATCAAGTCTATGTCAGCCACCATTATGTTTTGTATGTAAAAATATCTGCTTGAGATAAGATGCGTCCTGCTGGGGTAAAAACAGGGAGAAGAAAAAGGAAGTCCATTACCATTTTCGAAGTGCTCGCAAAAAGCTGACTCACACAAATGGTGACTGAGATGCAGATAACGTGGCTGGAATTCACAAATAAAGTAGGCCAACCCTAGAAGTTGAACTACAAAAGAGTAAGTAGCTCTTAAAACAGGGTCAAATAAGGTGAAAGAAGCAGAAAAAAATACATCCTGTTTTCTAAGAGAAGATGATAAGGGTGCAGCAACGAACGAGGGTGCTTGTGGCAATAACACCTTCACATATTATCATATTCCTTTTAGTGGATTTTAGGGTAGACGGAGCGTTGTCTCGTTCAGTGACACTATGAAAATGGTCGTGGTCACTATAACCGAGAAGGATATTGTTAATTCTTGTCTGTGCACTCACCGCCTGGAGCTTCTCGAAGAGGCACACAATCACTTGGTGTCCGCCTCGCCCCGCCTTCGATCGCAAAGAAAAACAAAGGGACTAAAAAAAAGCGGATATAACTTGCCCCCCCCCCCCTTTTTTTTTTTTTTTCTTATATTTGTAGAAATGTTCATTTTGATTTTTTGACATTGTTGTTAAGGTCTAAAAAAATAGATTCAGGGGCTTAGTGTTGCAAAAAAAAAAAAAAAAAGGCTTTGCGGAACTGGAGAGTGCCAAGCCTTCCTTTGCGGTGTCACAGCGCTCGACTTTACCAAAATAAAAACAACCCTTTCTTTTAAAAGAGGGGGGGGAGTCCTGAAAAAAAATGTAACGGATTACAAGGAATCCGTTACGTAAAAATGTAACGGAATTACTTTAAAATTACTCTAGAAAATATGTAATTATTCCGTTACTAAATTACTGATAAATGTAAGGGATTACAAGTAATTTCGTTACTTGTAACGGATTACGTACAAGTCTGCTCCGAACAATGATAACAATGCGGAAGAAATTATAACTGTAACTAAAAAGTACAGTTTAATTAACTCTTTTTTTTATTAATGCAGGGCTACTCCCCTCCTCACCAGAACAAAAACAGCCTGTTGTTTTAGTTAGTTAAACATTTTTATTGGTTTTTATTTTGCGATCTGACTTTATTGCAATCAGACATTAATTTTCTTGTTTTTCTTTCTTTTGAATGTTGACCTTGTTGCAGTAGGATATTACGGGTGACGAGCAAAGTCCAAGTTAACACTCAAGATCAACACTTCGATTGACTCAGAAGAGCACTTCTTTTTCTCGTTATCAGCCTTACATTATTCTTTCCTGCTTGATGATTCTTTGACTTTAATACGAATGCATCAAATGAGAGACAAACGGCAAATAAAAACTATTTTCGGAATTATTCTTGCGGTAATGGTTTGATTTTAATCATCATAGTAAACATGGTCTGATTCAGGTCCTGTTGATTTTAATCCTCCATCCTGCTTCTGAGAGGAAACTGTGCGTTCGGCGATGCATACCTTATTGTTGCGGAGAAAAACACAAATTTTGTTTGTAACAATATAATCTCTCGTCGTAAGAGATTACAAGAACTCGGTCGCAAGCAAACACAAACGCGTAAACCAGGTGTAATGCTCTGCGTCGCGCACCGCTCCAGGGATCGGCAAGGAGACCGCCAAGGAACTGGCGCGAAGAAAGGCCCGGGTGATCATGGCGTGCCGCAACCTGGACAAGGCCAAGAAGGCGGCCCAGGAGATCTTCGAGGAGACGCGGCAGCCCGTAATCGTCAAGCACCTGGACCTGGCCTCTCTCAAGTCCGTCCGTGAGTTCGCCGCCGACATCGTCAGGACGGAACCCAGGCTGGACGTGCTCATCAACAACGCAGGAATCGTGCCCGGTGAGTTGAGAACACGACGGGACCGCCAATAATGCTTGGGTTCATTTATTTCTGTACGAATTAATAATGTATATATACGTCACACGAAGCGCCATACCGACGGGTTTTCAATTGCAGTTTCTTGAGACCCCGACTGAATACGCAAATAAACTGAAGGAGACTAGAAGATGAAAGCGTGCGGCGGAGCGGCGACATCTCAGAGTGCTGAGTTATTATTGGAAGGTTGATGCACTCTACAGCTGTAGCGTCGGCTCTCCCACAAAGCACTTGGGAGAGCCAATCGCTTTAATCTACGGACAGAGGAAGCAAGGCGAGTGATGAGGCTAATAATATGCGTAAACATAAAAAAAAAAGATAAAACAAAGATTGCAAACGACCACGCGAACTGTGCTGCGATTGGCAGCGGTAGGTGCTGCGTTGCGGAAAGGCGCTCTCCAGCGTGGAAATCTGAGTCCTTTTTTTTTGCCCTTGCGGAACTTTGCCTAGGCTACTCTGCTCAGCGTGGCGCGCCTGCCATGCCTACTCCTTCGAAGCTGTGCGACGTTTGCGTAGTTTGGCCATGTGCGTTGGAAAGTGGGCGAGGAGCGAAATAATTCGGGTTGTGTGGATATTTAGACAGCGTATATAGTTGGTCAGCCATTTCAAAGTTGCGACGAGTCACTCGCTGTAGGTTAGCAATTTAGCCAGTGCAGTACAACCGCTAGCCTGGGGTCTTTAACGCACACCACGCAGTAGTGATACACGACCGCACGCCGGTACGACGCTTATCCAGATCGAAACGGACAGGGGTGGGGATTGAACCCAGGATCCCTGGGCTCTGCAGCGCGAGCTTTCGCACCACGTGCTTCGAGCTGGTATGCACTATATTCTGTTTCACCTTGTATTGTACCGCAGGAAAGGCTACAAGCGGGAGCTCCTTGCTCTATGTCACAGCTCGGCGGCACAAGCTCTCGTGCACCAAGGGCAGCTGCCAACGCTATGAGCTCGCGCTTCTAGCCTTCGCTGCGGTACAACATAAGCTGAAACGGAGTATAGCCTACTCGGCCACCGATCCCCCGGCGAGGGGCGCCCGTGACCGCAGCTGTGGTGTGAGAAGCGAAAGTACGTAGGCGAGCCGTTCTATAGACCTTTCCAATGTTTACAAAATCACAGTCCAACATGCGATCCCACAGCCCAGCACGTGCGTATTCGTCGCTTCGGAAAGCGAGGAAAGCACGCGCCATACGCACGAACACTCAAGATGGCACCGGCCACACGCACTTTTTTGGAAAGGTCTATAGACGATTGTAAGCAGGGTGACTGGCCGCCGCCACCTCCCCGCTCGTGCGGGAAAGCCCGTGCAATTACAAGCTTGTCAAAGCTATGTTCACACGCACGCTGCACGAGCCTGCACGCATGGGGCGCCAGTGCGGCACAATGCTTGCAATTGTCTATAGACCCTTTTCATGGCAAACGCCACCAGGCGGTGCTCCAGTCTTTGACGTCCCAGAGAACTTCCGGTTCATAAAAAGAATGAACAAAGCCCACCTTAATACCGCTGCTTGAAATATCGATGCAACGTTTAACCACCAATTCTCCAGGTGGACGCCTAGAGAGCGAAGAAGCGCGAGATCTGTTAAACATTTTCGAATATTCTTGTAAACCAAATTCTCTTTTTTAAGACGTTAAATTGTCCAGCCGAGGGCCCTCGTTAAATCTCCAACTTTGATGTACGTGTAGCATTTATGCTTTCTAGCACTGGTGACATAAGCAGGCTCGACAAGCTCGCAATCACGGTACGACCGGAAGTCGCTTGGGACGCAGGAGGCCGCTCATGTTTGTAAACAGCAAAAGGGTCTATAGGGGCGCCTAAAGTACACGACAACGGAACCTGGGCGGCGGCACGGGGGAGGTGAGGGAGCGTTTCGCCATGGTGCGAGACGTGGGTATTTATTTCGCAACGGCGGCCACCAGATGGGGAAAGAAGGGAGTGCGTCGCCGGATGGTACGTCTATGAAGCAGGAACAATGGGGAGGCCGAGGGTTCTCTCTGCGTGATCTCGTAGGCTTTTCGGAACAGCGGTGGCCTACAGAGGGAAAGGGGGGGGGGCGAGAGAGAGAACCTTGCCGTAGTTGGCATGTATGTGTGAGGAACGACGGAGCTTGCGCTGCAGAACCTCCTGGGTTCGAGCTCCACCCCATGCCCGTGTCGATCTGGATGAGTTTCATACCGGTACGCGTTCGTGTAATCACTACTACGTGATGCACGTTAAAAAAACCCAGGGAAGCGGTTGTACTGCACTGGCTAAATTTCTCATCTACAACTAAGAGACAGGTCTCCCGTTGAGGCGTACTAGCATCAAGGCTGTATAAACATACACGCAACACAATTTTGGAGAAAGGGAGAGCCGTGCCTCTGTTCTAGAGTATGGTTTTTATTTCGTCCATCAGAATTTCTTGCCGGGAAGGAGCACTAGCAGCTACTTCTGTCAAACTGCTTGCGCTGTGGCACTCAGCTCGATGTTTCACAATGCTCAGCAGCACAGCGCAGACCCTTTCTGCCTAGACCGCTGGTACCAGGTCGTCTCTTTCGCTCTTCGGCGGGACCCCCTCGGAGGGAGCCGCGATATTCACTCAACCGAGCATCCTGGGCTTTCGGATGGTGTCGGGTGTGTCCGGTGTGCGGAAGAGACTCCTCGGGTCAGGGATCCGACTTGCTTGCGGCGTCGACGAAATGTGCAAGCCCCTACAGCTTATTACGTTCACGCTTTTCTACTCTGTGATTCGTTCCTGGCCGTTCTTATCGGCTAATGTGACTATCTCAATGGATATAAAACAATAATCAGTTGTTCGGGACACGCCCCACGCTGCGTTCCTGAAGCTGTCGGTGACGATATTGTCGATTAAGTGTACGATCAGAAATATATTTATCAGTGGCTATTAGAGGCAGGAAGGGAAGCGAGGTGAGCTGTTGCCTGCCAGAAAGACTCAGCTGCGGAAGGCTCCCCCCATGCCAACTTGCACCTACACTCTTTGTCGGGCTAACGTCACATTCTGTAACGTCCAATGTTTTTATGAATCCAACTTAGTTCTTGCCGGTGCTGCTCCAGAGTTCGCATCTGTGCACACGTTAGCCTCAACACGAAAGCCATACATTGTTTTTGTTATTCTTTTTATTAGTTTTTTGTTGGAAAAGTTTAGCGTCCGTACTGTATGGGGCCAGTTTCTCAGCGGGAACACTAGACGCGCTTTCGAGGCTTAATAACGTTACGCTGTCTAAATCTCTATACAAAAGAAAGAAGAAAAAAAGTAGAATGACCTTTTTGGTTGTTCTTGGGACGTTTCCCCGACTATTCTAGTCGAAGTGAGAGCGTGCCATACAAAAACACTTTCATCTTTGTATATAGGCACTGACGAAGTGAGAGCGGCAGGAAGGAGCTTCGGTTGTCCTTTCCTATACCTTCGCTTCGACAACGCATCGGCGCCATGTGCACCTCGAGTGCATGCGCGCATCAAAAGCACAGCGGAAAGCATGAAGCGCGTGCTGGAGGCTGTGCCTTCGAAAGACACGCCCTGCAGTTCTCATTTCCTCAGTGAATACAGCACGGATTTATGTAATGTCACTAGCCAACTCACGTGGGATTTTCCCCAGCTGTGCGCCGGTGGTGCGAGAGGGGTGCTAATCCATAGCGTACACAGAACGTGCTTGAAAGCGGCACCACCTTTTAGGGTCTGGAGTCGCGAGTATGGTAGCTGCTCTAACCGTACAAAGAGATTTGTTCAACGCGCGAGTACCGTCGAGAACAAACGAACAAGCTCGCTACGCCCGCAGGACCGAACAACCAACGTCGCTTGCGCGAGCTAATGTAGGGGGTATTCACTGGACGCCATATTTGAGGGCGCTGTTTAGAGCGCATGCTCAGAACGAGCTGACACAAATAGGTTTCTAAGACCGGCAATCTTGATGGTGTTGAATGTAGGTTTCAAAAGAACAGTGGAAGCTGAACCTGAGCACGCGCTTAGCATTCGCGCATAGAGCTATGGCCGCCAGTGAATACTAGGGTGCCTGAATACTCCCTGTAGGAAGCGTGCGGCACCTACGGGGGGCGCGACGCTGCTACAGCCCCTCTATCCTGGGAAAAGTGGCGCCATTCATTGTTGTGTAAATGCTGGAGACACGTGCCGCGCGCCACTTCTGGGAAGAACAGGGCGTCTGGAACATAGCTCAGTGCTGCGCTGTGCCGCCTTGATCTTCCCAAGGGCTGCAGGTTGCACGTGCCCTGTACATCGACGCACCTTGCGCTACTTTTAAATCATGAAGGGGCTTTAGACGCTCCGCCATGGAAGCGCCGCCAACAGCCGCAGTCATGGACATTCAGTGGAAGCCGCCAGCTGACCAGCTATAGCCAGCTACTCTAGCTACCCGCCGACTGTTTTGTGTAACGTGTGATTCTGTGTGCGAAATGGCAGCAGGTACGATGAAACGGGCCGATTTTCGGCGTGTGGTCAGCAAGGAAATTTTCAGAGGAGGAAACGAAGAAAACGGGGAGGAACTGTGTAGAAGTAGGCACGTTTTCGATGTCTCGAAGGAGAGCCGGAGAGCGTGGGCTCCCAGTCCACCGTCTTGGACGGATGGTGTCTGCGTCGGGCTAACGTGAATTTGGAGGCGCATGCCGTTAAAGTTATGTTTTGTAAATTTTTTATACTAATTCGACACTGCCTTGTTGTGAACGAGGTAACGTTGTCTTCGTCTACCTGACGAGCTAGTGCATGTCCCGTGCACTGAACCGGGCCCTTCCAGCGTGAGCACTCGTTGTTCAAAAACGAATCTCAAACTTTTGACATCGTGCCTGTAGTCTTCGCTGCACTGTACTGACGATGACGCAAGTACGCGACCTCTTTGTTCTTGATCCCAGCTTGACTGCACGAACGCTCGTTCATTGTGGCCGCGATCATAGCCTCCTCTATACTTACAAAGCTGGACAGTTCGACGACGAAGCCATAGAGTGCCCGGTCGCTGATCTGGAGCGCGAGGATCTGATAGCACAGAGCATCCAAGAGCCATTTCTCGGGGAACCTGGACGCCAGCGCACAGCTTTTGCAGCGGCGTGGACCCGGAACACACCTGTTCGCTCGGGAGAAGTGTGTTTCGGCGTTTTGCCGCAGCAGGGCGCCAGTCACGTGGCTCAACTCTCATCTGTTGTCTGCCGCTCCACCATTTTCATTTCGCTGGCGCTTCTCGTGGCGATCTGCCAGGCTTTGTCAGTATATAGGAGGCTATGCCGTGATCGACATGTTAATTTTCGTGCGTGCATACGAGCGCCAGCTTCTTGCTCAATGACGCACCTCGGCTGCACAAATTCTCGCGCATCAGAACCAACTGCCAAAACCATGAGCAGGGGATTCCAGCTTTCGCTGCAGTACATCTTAACGCACGTACATCGAATGGAAGCAAGGAATGATTCCGCAAAGGAACCCTCTTGGGATCCGATCCGCACGCCAAAGCGATCATCTCCGCATTTAGACATTGCCGAGGTTGCAGTTTGTCGCCATCTAAATACAGCCTTCTCCCGCTGCCGGCATGGCACACAAAGTTATCGAAACGCCTGCTGAGGCATAACTGTTCATAGCGGGACTGCTTCTCCTCACCTACCGCTAGCTGCTTGCGGTAGGGCGGTGGAGAAATTATTCGCGCATATGACGGAGATGCGGGCGGGGTACGTTGATGGTTTACCGCGAACAAAGTGTGCACTGCAAACTTTCGACCATATCGTGGGCTTCCATTCAGTTCCGTTGGTAATGAAGAAAAGGAAAAGTCCGGCACATTACACTCACGTCACACGCACGGGCATGCCAGCACCAAACATGCTGGCGAGTACCTACTTCACACGACGTACGCAGCGAACCCAACGCTCTCGCTGGTCTCGGAGACATGGGAGTGTCGTGAAACGCAAAAAAAGTCGTTAGCCAACAACGCAACAGTATGTGTTCGATGCTTTCGACATCTCGCCGCTTCGCTGGCTCTGCTAGCTGCGGACCGACGACGTCTCACTATTGCCGCCGAATAATTCATCCAAGGGCCGCACCCTGGCGCCACCGTCCTGTAACACGCTTTTTATAAAAAGAAGTGTTTCTCACTTCGGTGTATACGTAAGCTAAGTGGCCAATGCTGGGACTTCAGTAAGCAAAGAAATAAATCCAGCATACATTGTGTGGTACAATCCGGCCATTGATTTGTTGGCAGCTCCGGATATCTTCTGCTTAAAATGATCTCACGGTCTTCGGCTTTAACGGCTCGAGTACTCGTCACAGAAAAACAGACCTTTAGGTAACCTGAGCGCTGAATCAGATCGTGATACCAAGCAAAACATAAGGGTGATGTTTTAGTTTTTTCAGCACATCTCCAGTCGCAGATTTGCAATTGTTGATAAATGTAAATGTATTTTTCCAGGTTCCAGCGAGGTTCAACTCACTGAGGACGGTTTCGACGTGGGCTTCCAGTCCAACTTTTTGGGACATTTCTTGCTAACGATGCTTCTCGTCGGTAAGTGCTGTAGCAGATGCCACCCCACATGATCGACATATCAATCAATCAAATATGGGGGTTTTACGTGCCAAACCAACGACGGGCATCTGGCACGCCCCAGCGGAGGACTGAGGATTAATTTGGACCACCTGGGGATCTTTTGACGTGCAACCGAAAGCTACGGTTACACGGCGCCTCCTCCGCAACAAGCCTCCGTCAGATTGCGGGCACCTCGGCCGGGATTCGAACCTCCGTAGACCAGCGCTCTCGCCTCGGAGCCACCGAGGCGGCTCATGATCGACATATAGGGATTCATAATATATATTGAACCTTGCCCTGCTTCAATATAGGCCGGTTCCACGAAACACTTCTCCCCTTCCGGTAACCCGCCTTACGCTATGTTGATGAACACCAGATTCGCCACTGGTTTACACGCGAACGCTTAGTTATGGGCAGTTGTTTTTATGTTGGTTATACGGTTAAGCACGTCAAATGGCTCCATCGACGACAAGACTAAGATGTGTGCAATTGGGGACGTATTTGGGCCGCATAAACTCAAAGTTACTCCAACTTATTTCTTTTCGGAGTCACGCCGGTGACGTCGACTGCGGCCATTTTGGCCGACGACGGAAAAACTTCTTGATTGCCGGATCGACTTAAGTCCGAATACAAACCCGTCCGTATAGGAATCAAGTACCAGATTATGCTCCTTTGTGCGGCCAACTACTCCAAAAACGACAATCGATAACGACGCAAAAAAAAAGGAAAAAAAAAAAAAACTCCATCGATTCTTTTACCGCTCATAGAACGACGCAGGGGGAACGTTCATCAACACGGCGTCCGGCGAGATTTCGTGCCGGAAGTATGTCACGTGAAACCGCCCGGTTAGTCAGAGTCAACGTTACTAGATTACATCAGTTGTGGAACTCCTGCGGAAGGGGGAACCCCCCCCCCCCCCCCCCCTCACTCACTTCAGTTCGCAATCTAGATTTTCGTTTACGAACTGTGTGTTTCATAGAGTACGGTGGAACGCCATCTAGAGGCTGCACTTCGAAACGTACGCATTCCATAGAATACACTGCAGTTAGCATAGCAGCCGTCCGGCGCGTCGAACAACGGGAAGCGAGTCGTGGTGAGTGAGATGGGTACTGCTCGTGCATGCAGCGTCTATGAGCAGTTCCGTAATTGAGCTAATCTAATAACGTTGGTCAAAGCAAAACCGACTCCACAAGTCGAATGGGTGTCAAAAATCGAAACATCACACCGTGTGCCGCTTGGCTGTGCACGTGCTATCACATGCTGAATTACTCAGGTACAGAGGCTGCGCTGGAGCCTTGCTTTTTAGTCTGTGTGTTTGTGTATGTCCTCTAACCGTTGTAGATGCTCTGATTCAAGGTGAAACTAAGCACAGTAATTTGATACAATCTGCCTAATGTATGTGCATGCGCCATTAGGCTAGTGGCAGTTTCAGTGACCGTGATTACGTGCAATATGAGTCAGTCATTGTAACGCCCTTTCGAAAGTTTATTTAACACGTGCAGTTACATGGTTCATACCACTATGCTTTGGCTATTAGTCCACATAAAATTTAATGCATCATTTAAACGTTTGAGTAAGTGTTTATATACAAATATACAGTGATGGGGGAAGCACCTTGTTCGAGCTTGGTACTAATCAACATTTTCCGAGCTTTTTTTTAAAAAAAAAGAAAGATATGAACAAAGGCTTGTGAAATAAATGACAAACGTCTACGCACGTTAACAGGGGGGTTGACTAACGTTGATCTATAGTTCTAGCGTGCAGCGAACACTTTGTGCAGGGGCAGTGACTGTAAAATCCTTTCATTAGCAAAAAAAAAAAACAAAAAAAAACCGTAAATTATATTGTATTTTTGCCAATTTTCGCGTGGTAATGCGTCCTAATTGCTGCCAGACAATGTCGGGAGAAACGCTTATCGATATTCAAAACGTAGAAAGTGAATAATGGCGAGTATCCTGTCTCTTCAATTTAACGAATTAAGAGAGGTCGGTTTCTATGACTTCGACACATCCTTGCTCTGGACAACTCTGGGACTACGTATCTTTCGTACTTCGCGGTGATGCGGGCTTGTGTGATACGTTACATAGGACGAACTAATGCCGGATACAAAATGTGTACACCATTCCAATAATCACTTTCTGTGTGTCACCATCTTAACACAGCATGTGTTTGAAGGCAACATTTAGATAGTCACTGATTTGCAACACTGGTTCAACACATTAATAGGCACGTTTGGACTAGTAACAATACAAGTAACATATTTGTTTTCAATTTATCAAACTTTTATATTTTGTTTTCACCGTTTTTGTTAAACCTAGAGATGCTACTGCAACCACTGAAAATGTGACGACAGATGTAATTTTGGGGCAGTACAGCTTGTTCCCTATAGAGTACGAAAAGTCTAATGGTGTCAAATGAATGCTAAAAAAAGCTCACGCCAGCAAAAAAAAAAAAAAAAGAAAGAAAGCATGCGCCAAACTTTGTGCATTTTAGATTGCCCTTGTGACTTGCAAGTTATGCAACACCTTACGTCACACCACTGAAAAGCGCTAGAAAGTTTAGATATTGGCTTTGGCATTAGGTTCGTTTGATATTTTGTCATAGCTATTTTTAATATTGCAATAATACGTAGTTTGCTGGCTGAAAAGAATAGAATTTCAGTATTCCGAATGTGAGTTTAGTTTAGTGTTTAGTGTGTTAGCCTAAAAATCCTCCGGATACCCAGCGAAAGTGACAGAACGCTTCAAAAAACCCGCCACGAAAGGTCGAACACGGATTTCAGGGAGAACCAAATAACGCATTATTTAGATAGAATAGTGATAAACCAAGAGAAATAAACTTTTCCGAAATCCTTAAAAAATCGGACGCAGGACCCCGAGGTTCCGAGCTGGAGTCTATACCCCTGGAAGTCTCCCCATGGCAAAGGCTGTTGTTGTTGTTGTTGTTGTTGTTGTTGTTGTAATTAAGAGGGAGACTCGAGAAGCAATAGTTACTTCGCTCTGCCAGAAACGGGAAGCCTGTCGGTAACTACCTGAAAACCTTATATTATATAACTATGACTTGTCATTTGGCGACGCACAGAAGACTCAAATGAGCAGCGAGAGAGTCGAGAAGCGAGCGAAACGAACACATCCTATGAACATTGTGTTGTCTGTGGGTTCATTGTGAGACAGGCATGTATCCTATTCATTAATCGTCGTTCAATTAGTGTTAAAAATATTACTTAAATAAAAATTGGGCTTGTCCGGGATTTGAACCCGGGACCTCTCGCACCCTAAGCGAGAATCATACCCCTAGACCAACAAGCCACGTCGTCTTTCAATCGGACTTGTACGTAGTTCAACTACTCTACTCAAGTTACTGTAGTTTAACTGCTTTTCTGAGTAGTTTAGTAACTTTCAATTACAATTTTATTTCGGTAATTAGTAGTTTACTTTAATTACTTTTTCTGAGTAACTTCTACTCAAATTACAAATCACTTTCGAATTTTAGTGTTTGTTTTGCCTATCAACAAACATTCCTGCACAAAAGGACTAAGAAGTTGGAAGATCGGCTGATATTTGAAAAGAGGTGGAAGAGGGGGATATTTGCAAAGGGGGGGGGGGAGAGAAAATGGGTTGGAGAAGCCAAAACCCTCCGAAATTTTCCCTCCCCCCCTCCCCCCCCCCCCCCCCCCCCCCTCTCTGCAACCACACTGCTACAAAGCGCGGGGAGCGAACAGGCACAACGCAAGAGAGGCCGAGTAAATACGGGATTAGCGCCGAAGACTGGCGTTTCTTTGTGTCCCGAATCTCAAGGAGACTTGACCCATTCGAAAAAAGGGCTGGTTCCCGCTTCTCCCCAACGTAGAAACTCTCGCCCACCACAGGAGGAGCACAGACTGTATCCTCACTCAAAGGAAGCAACAAAATGCAGCACGTGCTCTGAAGCTCATCTGGTGCTCCTTTAGTTTGTGCTGTGCTCGAAGAATCGCGTGCTAAAGGGCAACGCAAAGGGTAACTTTTTGCGTTGCCTTTACTCCCAAAACGTAGAATATCCAGATCTTCAAAGATTTGAAGGTCGTTCGAGAAACCTTAGTAATTCCCCCAACATTTTTATATAAAAAAAAAATAAACAAGCAGTGTTGGGAAGTACTCTAAGTACATGGTACTTGCAGTACTACTATTTAGAAAACTTGTACTTTACTTGAAGTACATTCTCTGGGCATGTACTTGTACTTTTCGAGAAAGTAAAACTCCCGGCTTCAATGTACATTCCCCGAATTCGCAAACAAAAAAAATGGCGTATCGTCGTGTGAAAACGCGCTCTTTCAAAACGTCATCTGGTCATTTCTCTGAGTAAAGTAGTGGTGGCTATAGGTTAAAAGGTTAAAAGGCGCGAACGAACAGGACGAAAAAGACACACGTACGACACGGACAGGCGCCAACTTCCAACTGATTTATTGAAACACGAATCATCGTTAAACTCGATCCCAATCGCCTAAACACATACATGTGTTTAGGCGATTGGGATCGAGTTTGACGATGATTCGTGTTTCAATAAATCAGTCGGAAGTTGGCGCCTGTCCGTGTCGTACGTGTGTCTTTTTCGTCCTGTCTGTTCGCGCCTTTTAACCTTTTAATCGATATGAACCAACTAGCCCCAACCAAAGTTTTGTGGCTATAGGACCGACACAAATAAGTGGCTTATAAGTTGATTGTGTCAAATAGCTCGTCAGCGAGAGTAAAATAACTACTCTGTGGCGAGTTGACTTTATACAATGTTTGCTGCCACTTCCGTAAAAAAACTGATGCACGTCCGATTACCTCTGGAGAAATGCGTACCAGTTAAAAAAAGACACTGGGGAATGAAACGGCATCATGAAAGATTCTGTTAAAAGTACTGGTACTTTACCTTGAAATATATTGTATTTATAGCACGTTACTTCACGTATATTGCACCCGGTGTACTTACTACTTTACTTGAAGTACATAACCTCTAATTTACTTTGTACTTTGCTTCCAGTACTTTTTAGATGTACTGTACGCAACACTGTAAACAAGCAAACACTGTCTAAAAATCAAAATCAGACAGTGCTAAACCTCAAACTAGAAATGACACATTTGCAGTAGATCATTGACCAAACAAACAAGAAAGTACAAAACAATTAGGCACGCAGAAACAGAACCAGCTATTATAGCATTTCTTTGAAAAAACAATCCGATCCATATTTGGCTAGCCTAGTTTCGCTAACGGATCAAAACCTATGTACTTTCTTTTTACCATAAAAAATATATAAAAGTAACTTCAAAATAACTTCAAAAGTAATTCGCTACTTTTTTAGGGTAATTAGTAATTTTCTAAATTACTTTTCATTTGAGTAATTTCCACTCTACATAAATTACTTTTGAGGTCAATACTCAGTAACTTAACTTAATTACTTTTTTGAGTAACTTGTACATGTCTGCTTTCAATGAAACAAAAACCTTTATTTTACTTCAGGCAAGAAATGAAATTTGCCCCACCGCTGTTTAGTCATAGCCAGACTTGTAAAGGTTACTAAAAAATAGTAAGGAATTACATTTACATTACTCAAGGCGAAATTGTAATAATAATTACAATTACCTTCCTATAAAAGTAAGTGACTCTTACCCCAAGAAGTAATCCGTTACTTTCGTGGCGTTAGTTCCAACATTATTGTCTTCAAGCAAGAAACAAAGGGAAGAGGGTTATTCCCGTTTTTAATTGTTGCCACCTGTTTCATTTATTGACCTTGAGTAATTTGAGCAACAGCTGGCTCTCGAAAGTCTCGTCGGACATTTTGCGTCGTTTCTTACTGAAGATGTCGACTGCTACGCTGAACTCCCTTTGAACTGAGGCACTGGATGGGATTTTCATATTGTGCGTCACAAATGCTTCATGCTCTGCATTTAGCTTCTTCAGCGAAGCAATAGAAGTACTACTTACCACGAAGATAGCGCAAGGCTTCGTTGTTGTAGCCAATGCCTGAAATACGAGAGTTGTAGTAGATTGTTCCGATATCCCCGATACCCCCGATAACCATACCTGATAACGATATGATGCATGCGCAATGGCGGCGGCGGAGTATCGGGTATCGTTATCGGAATCAGCGGAACGATCAACTAAAACTCTCTAGTGTTGAAATCGCGAAGCTGCAGAAATCGTCATACAACAAGTCAAAACTGGAATAAGAATTGACTTGATGATAATCTAGTCATCCGCGTTCCGCCACTGCTAGCATTGCGCCTGCTGCAGGAGTGGTAACTCTGGTGCGCCCCCGAGTTCCCCACGAGCTTCAAGTCGTTCTAAAAAAAGTCGATTTAGTGGTTTTCGATTATGCTAAGTTTTTATTTGGAACAATATGTCTATTTTCACTAATACAAAAGTTAATTAACGGATTTTAATTAAATAACTTATTTATCTCAAAGATTAGCCACTCACATAATGTCGCCCTGGCCGTATAACTCGCTCGCACAAATCGCATAAGTGTAGCTTTCATGACTTTTTTAAAAAAAATCTGTGTATATCAATAAGGAAACACCCATATTGCGGTGAAAAATTGGGTTGTGTGTATGTATATTGGCGGCCAGAGGTTTTGGTGGCGGCCTCCTATGGTTACCTTTCGTGACGTCATTACCTTGTGAGCAACAACTTTGATGGTGTTTGTAATTAGCACGGTGGAAGCTTGAAATCATTGCGCTCTTCAACCAACACTGCGAACACCGTCAAAATGGAAGTTCTTACATCCCTCTTAATTCCGTCGATGGAAAATCCTTTCCTGACGTCATAGTCAGCATTCGGCCAATCGGGGAAGGCCGATCACAGCGACGCGTTAGACAATTGCAAGCATGGTGCGTCACTGGTGCCCCATGCGTGCAAACATGTGCAGCCTGCGCGTGAACGTAGCATTGGCAAGCTTGTAAACGCACGCACTTGACCGCACGAGCAAAGAAATGGCGGCGGCCAGAATGCCCTGCTTGCAATCGTCTAATCGAAAGCGTCGCTGTGGTCGGCCTTCCACGATTGGCCGAAGGCTGACTATGACGTCAGCAAAGGATTTCTCATCGACGGAAATAAGAGGAATGGAAGAACTTCCATTTCGACGGTGTTGGTAGTGTTGCTTTAAGAGTGCATTGATTTCAAGCTTCCACCATGCTCCTTACAAACACCATCGAACTTGTTGTTCGCAAGGTAATGACGTCACGAAAGGTAACCATAGGAGGGCGCCTCTAAAACATCTCGCCGCTAATACAGCCTCGAACTTGATCAGCCTCAACGGGCGACGACTCTCCCTGCTGTAGATGAGCAATTTAGCCAGTGCAGCACAACCGGTAGCCTGGGCTCTTTAACGTGCAGCACGCAGTAGTGATACACGACCGCACGCCAGTACGATGCTCATCCAGATCGAAACGGGCAGGGGTAGGGATTGCAATATTGTGGTGATTCGTGTTTGCGGACTGTCTTCTTCATGGTGTATGATCACTGTGACCGCGACTTTACACAGTTGGGGGAAGACATTTGAGTGTGAAGTATAAATAGTTTTGGGAAACTTAGAAATATAACAGTCACAATGATATAAAACTTTTCGAAATATTCAATATCTACCATAACATTTGACAAGCTCTTGTTCTAACACAAAATGTTTGAAGTAAATTACAAGATTGATGCGAAATAAAACGTAGCTTTATGCAAAATTGAAAGAAGGGTAACTGGCAGTTTGCCCGAATCCTGTATCATTTTAGAAAAAAAAAAAAGTAGTTCTTAGAGGGGCGGTGCAACGATATTCAAATGGAATGTTTTTCACTTTACATGAGCTTACTGGCACCAGTGGGATTCAAGGATACTCGCACGCAACGCCAAGAAACTCCTTTGTTGAGGTGTAATTTCAAGGAGAAAAGCGATCATTTTCATTCAATCTCTCCCTTGCAAAATTTGATGACGTAACGTGGGGATTGCAGTACACCCCAATGACGATATTTGAATGCGATTCATAGATTAGACCCGAGCATTGCGTAAGCACTCGACTTGGGTTCATGATAATTACTAGCTCGAGAAGCATTCGGGTAGTGGCCCGTGTCCAATCGCTGCAACGACGACAATAACCGAGCCATAACAATGTCTGGAACTCAGCGTGTGCCCTGTGCTTTGCCGACCCCAGCGCATGGCTATGATCAACATTGGCGGCATATAATCGGCTCCAGATCACGTGGTCGCTTGTTCTGGCTGCGAGTTGAGGGGTTAAACGCTGCTCGTTTTTCTTTAATTTGCTTCTAGGACTTCTATTGCGTGGGATGAAAATCGAGTGCGCGTTTCATAGGTCATAAACGTCAGGGATCCGTTCTAAGCGAATTGCGCGGTATTTCTTTGCCTTAAAAACGTGATCTTCTCGATGCGATATCTCATGCAGTAGGGTAAGGTAGTTTCCTTTATTAAAGGGGTTATAAAATGAACTTTGGGCTGGATAAATAATTTTAGATTGGAATTTAAGTAATCATATATTCTTTAGTGGGCCAAAAGAAAGATGGTAGAAAGTCAAAAACCTGCCTTTCGGTACGAAACATCAAAAATATAGCGGACTATTCCGTACCTTTTTTCCTTCGAAATATTTCCGCCTTTTCACTGTAATACATTTGCGGTACCCAAAGCAGGTTAGCCTAACCCAGCTGACGCATTAGACTCGAGCACTGCGTCACTGGGACGTTTGAGCGACAACAATCATTCCATCAACGGATATTTGAATTCGCGATCGTGGCCAATGAGTGCCGTGACGGTACTTATCATCGCTGGCAAATGACAAGTTTTATGGTGTGCTTAAGAACGACGGCGGAAGCTTGGAGTCATCGTGTCGGTGCCCAAACGCGTCATGACCGCGTGATTTCTCATTTCGCTTTTGCGTTGAGGAGGCAAGCTAAGAGGAAAGAAGTTGCAAAATCATTTCATGGCCCCTTTAAAGGGGCGATGCAACGATTTTTGTACTTTGCGCAAATACCGCTTAGAACGGATCCCTGACGTTAATGACCTATGAAACACGCGTTCGTTTTTCATCCCACGCAATAGAAGTCCCAGTAATAAAATTAAAGAAAAACGAGCAGCATTCACCCCCTCAACTCGCAGCCAGAACAAGCGGCCACGTGATCTGGAGCCGATTATATGCCGCCAATGTCGATCATAGCCACGCGCTGGGGTTGGCAAAGCACAAAACACGCGCTGAGTTCCAGACATTGTTATGGCTCGGCTATTGTCGCCGTTGCAGCGATTGGACACGGGACACTACCCGTATGCTTCTCGAGCTAGTAATTATTACGAGACCAAATCGAGTGCCCACGCAATGCTCGGGTCCAATCTATGAACCGCATTCACATATCGTCATTGGGGTGTACTGCGATCCCCACGTTACGTCATCACATTTTGCAAAGGAGAGATTGAATGAAAATGATCGCTTTTGCCCTTGAAATTACACCGCAACAAAGGAGTTTCTTGGCCAGTGGCGTTGCGTGCGAGTAACCTTGAGTCCCACTAGTGCCAGTAAGCTCGTGTAAAGTGAAAAACATTCCGATTGAATATTGTTGCACCGCCCCTTTAATAACAGTCTTACAGTGAAACACATTATTAAACAAATTGAGTCGATGTAGCTTTTTTTTTTTCAAAAGCCTCCTTCCACACTGTAATGATACTGCTTCACAGCGCACAAGATCAGACACACTTAAAAAAAATTTCACGCACACAAAGGAAGAACTCTCACACAGCGCTGACTGACAACTCGAAATATATTATGCATCATCTTCTTCCTTCACTTCGATGCAAATGGTGTGACCCCCCACCCCCCCCAAAAAAAAAAAAAAAAAAAAAAAAAACGAGGAACGTTTGAAAAAGGAAAAAAGGAAAGAAAAGAAAAATGGAATAAAAACAAAAATAGAAGGAAAAAATAATGAATTCCCTGTACAGCGGACGTTGCTATTGTGCTTATTCTAAATAGTTCAACTCTTTTCCGTTAAAGGGATACTGAACCAAGGAATTTAGTACCCATAATAAGTGGCGCACGTTCTTTCCACGAGCCAGCAGCCGCCGGTGTGCGCGAGCACACGCAACAAAAATGACGTCAAAGACCTCCATTCGCGGTTAAGATGACAGTGAAATGTATGCGCTTCGGGCCAAAGGAGAATAAAGACAAGTTTTTCATCTACACAGTGGTGTCTGGTGTAAAAGGTAAGCGATTAATTGGTCTAACAAGCATGTAGCTATCACTTGTAGAGATGAAAAGCCTGTGTTTATTCTCCTTTGGCCCGAAGCCGATGCATTTCGCTGTCATCTTAAGCACGAATGGAGGCCTTTGACGTCATTTTCGTTGCGTGTGCTCGCGCACACCGGCAGCTGCTGGCTCGTGGAAAGAACGTGCGCCACTTATTATGGACACCAAATTCTTTGGTTCAGTATCCCTTTAAGGCTAGCGATGGAGTGCTCACACATATCCTATCTAGCCTTACAATGTTAGCGGTTTCTACTATTTCTCGCGTCAGTTTGTTCCTGTTCCGTCCCAGAATGGTGCATTTGTCCAGGAGGGGAGAACATCCACAGTCTCTGCAGTGGATGCCTAAATGACCCGAGTTGGCATTTTTGGCGGTATTGTTATGCTCACGAAGTCGGTCATTTAGACAGCGACCCGTCTGTCCGATGTAACGCTTGCCACATGTGAGGGGGAAGGAGTAGATGACTCCTTCATTGCAGGACACGGACTTGGTCTGGTGGTTTTTGACGCATCCAACTGGTCGACTAGATGTCCCATTCACCGCATACGTCCGAGTGACGCAGTTCTCGGGACGGAGCAGGAACAAACTGACGCGAGAGATAGTAGAAACCGCTAACATTGTAAGGCTAGATAGGATATGTGTGAAGACTCCATCGCTAGCCTTAACGGAAAAAGAGTTGAACTATTTAGAATAAGCACAATAGCAACGTCCGCTGTACAGGGAATTCATTATTTTTTCCTTCTATTTTTGTTTTTATTCCATTTTTCTTTTCTTTCCTTTTTTCCTTTTTCAAACGTTCCTCGGTTTTTTTTGTTTTGAGTTACCTCTATTTGCATTGTAGTGAAGGAAGACGATGATGCATAATATATTTCGAGTTGTCAGTCAGCGCTGTGTGAGAGTTCTTCCTTTGTGTGCGTGAAATTTTTTTTAAGTGTGTCTGATCTTGTGCGCTGTGAAGCAGTGATTTACCAACTCGCCCAAGCTGAAGTTCTGACCAATTCCACACTGTACTTCGTTTCAGCCATAGGAGGCTATGTTTCAGCTAAAGTGCAGACGCAGCCGATGCTACAAGCGCGAGCATGTGGCCCTGAACAGTGCTAGCACTCACGAGCGCGCGTGCTTGACAGGGGCACTGATAGCCCGGAGCTCGCGCTTGTAGCGTCGGCTGCGGGGGCTCATGAAACGATATTCCTACTTCTTCCTCCTTAGCTTTAATCCTCAACTCAAATGCGAATTGTGAAATCACGTGGTCGTGACATTCCTTCGGCACCGGTGCGATGACTCCTAGGTTCCACCGTGCTTTTTATGCACACCATAGAACTTGTCATTCCCCAGTGACAATAAGTTCCGTCAGGGCACTCATTGGCCACGAACGCGAATCCAAATATTCGTCGACGGATTGATTGTTGACGAGCGCATACGTCCGAGTGACGCAGTTCTCATGTCCAATGCGTGAGCTGGGCACTGCTGACGTCAGTTTGGCGCCGGTGACGCGCTTTTGGAACCGCGGATGTTTCATAGTGAAAAGGCGGAGAGCTTTCGAAGGCAAGAAGGTACAAAATAGTCCGCTATATTTTCAAATGTTCGTGCCGAAAAGCTGGCTTTTGACTTTCTAGCCTCTTTCTTTTGGCCAACTAAACGATATGCGATTAGTAAAGTCCCAATTTAAAATCATTCATCCCAACCCAAAATTTGTTTCATGGCCCCTTTAATATTGTTTACTATAAAACGGGCAGCCCGGTTTTGTGCCTTTTAAGGCTTGGTTGTCTGATCAACAGAAACAGGGTCCCGTACAGTGTCAACGTATTCCAAAGCTGGGAGAATGTGAAAAATATGCAGCTCTTCCTTCAGAGAAGTTTTGAGAAACTGTGGTCACCTCCGGACATTAAATGGTAAGGGGGATAACCCCATTGACATTTTATGTTCGAGGAAGTCGACGGCTGTTTCCTGCATTGACACCCATGACCACCCTTTCGCACGTCTGCGACGAGGACGACGTAAGAAAGGAGTTCTTTTGTAACTTGCAAAGGAAAGAAAAACACATTTTTTCTGTTGTTTATTCTCAGAATAACTTGGAAAACAATGGGGTCTGTCCTTGGAGAGTCCGAAATCGCAAAGTGGCTGAAATGGCCAAAGCGGAGGTTACGCGGAAGGAAATGAATACCTCTCAACTATAATTTGTATTCTTCCCTCTCCCTCTCTCGTCCCTCCAGGAAAAGAGTCAAGAAAGTTTACGCTTGGGTTGTAAAGTGTCGCGTGGAACTAGTCGTAATGTGTGAGCCCTATACACGGCTGAGCTTCTGGGCTGACGGGAGAAGTTGTCCATCACACCATGCTGAGGCTTTTACTCTGAAAACTAAAGTGAAGGCCAGGAAAAAAAAAAAAAGATATTGTCTCAGTCATTGCGACTAAATAAAAAAAAAAGAAATTATATATAAGTGGCTCTTTGACGCGTTAGGCTAGTGTCAAACTGTGTCCTCTTGACAATATTTGAAATGTTTAACAATAATAAAAAAAAAACGTTTTTTTTGTTACCGCGAAAATAAATTACGCATTACAGAACGCTTATTTTTCGCCAAAATGTAGGCCTGGTGGTTTAAACCACATGCCCAAGTTTCATCAGTAACAGTTATCTTATTAAAATTTATGTTGTTTTCTAATATTTTCAAAAGAAAAATGGAGCACAACTTCGTCCGTTTTCGGTAACAGGCGCCATGGAGCTCCGTGTATTGACAAAAAGGTCCACCAGCCGCCATTTTCTCATTGAAAATTTCATAAAATCTATTATAACTTAACTGAGATAACGGTTAGTTCTGAAACTTTGGCATCTGACTCCGACCTCCAGCGCTACGTTTGGGCGGAAAATGAGCGTTGGGCAATGCGGAGTTTATTTTTGCGATAAAAAAAAAAAAATTAACCTGTAGCTTTTGTTTTGACAGCCTTTACTATATACCCGATAAATATTTATGCGTCTTCAAAGCTTTGGATTTGAAGTTTTCAAAACATAAACAGCGTGAAGATATCACTCTAAACTGAGATACGTATTTAATTTTTTTTCTTTTTTAAGAAGACTCACTATTTAAATATAATGAACTGTTTATGGCATTGAAAATACACGCAGGTCTTGAGCATAATTGATAAACTCGCGGACGCACAACTTGCGAATGAGCTGGCTCATGCTGAGTGTGCGTGTGTGTGGAGTCACGTGACTTCGTGACACTACGTGACACCTGAACTTGACGTCAAGTCACGTGACGCCACGTTGTCACCTAACCCATGTGTCGGTCAAGCGTAACATGTCGCTTTTCTCGTGTAACCCAGCCCTATAAGCTCCGGTAAACACTGACAAACTCCGAAAAGTGATCCCCAAGCCGATTTTTGTCAAAATCAAGGATAACCGAGAAAACCCAAAATTAAATTGTGCTTCAATAAAAAAAAACCTTTACGTGAAAAAAAAAAAAAAATCTCCAACTACAATAGTATTTTGTATATCCTCGAACACAGCCGCACTAAACTGATCGCACGACTGCTAGTTTGCTTGAGAACCAAAACCCTCTTTCCCTTCTTTATATTTGTAACTGGACAACAACAAATATTCGAAAAAAACAAAACAAAAAAAACTTATAAAACACTTTTAAATTTAAAGATAAATAAACCCCGTCAACAAAGAACGCTACTTATAACACACTGTGTGGTAAAATACCAGGCCTTTTGAGGGACCTTGCTCCAGTGGGAGTGACAATATCACTCGTCTTGCTTGTGTCTTCTGGAAGCCTGGAGGTAGCTCCAGGAGAATCTTTGGACAATCCCGCAGATCTGCTCAAGAGGAGCTCCCCGAGCAGGGTGATCAACGTGTCGTCCATCCTGCACCACGTGGGCAGCGTGGATCACCTGGAAGACAAGGCCCGAGGGGTGCACCCGGTCCGCACCCCCGTGCTCGTCTACAGCAACACCAAGCTCGCCCAGGTGCTCTTCACCAAGGCCCTCGCCGAAAGGCTCAAGGGCACGGGTGCGAACCTTCACTCGCGATGTATCTCAGCTCACCCGACACCTCCTATAGTCCCTGGCTGCGTTCACCCGACCCTCCGATATATGGATGTAGCCGTGGCGCATTGACTCGAGATAGGATAAATTTGATTGGGTAGAAGAGGAAGAAGCAGAGGGACTGGACGCGTCTGATTGGTTCTCTGTCAACTCCATGCGCTGCTTGGATCATTTGATTTATACCTGCACCAGCCTGCCCCGGTACAGGAAACTGTGGCGCGGTGCAGAGAAGTGCGGGACAATGTACGTACATCCGCTTTTTTTTCTCGATAGGGTGCAGCTGCAAATCGAATACGGCAGTGTGCACCGAGTGCAGCTGGCTTAGGATGAGCAGGTCGATTGAACGCAGCAACTGTCGCATTCATGTAAACACTTCCGTGAATGCGACTGTAACGCATCGAATTGAGTAGGAACCAATCGCAAGCGACCAGTCCCTCTGCTTCTTCCTTTTCTGTCCAATAAAAATCAACATATCTCGATTTGACGCGCTACAGTCGCATTCATGTTTCTTCGGCTACCGACAGCTTAAGAAACGATGGGCGAGTCCAGAAAATCCTATTATCGCTTCGAAGCCAAAGAGATCGTGGTATAAACCAAGAAAGGCAGACGACGATACGAACCGATGAGACCAATCACACTTTGAAAGCGCAACGCCATAGTGTTCGTCACCTCTCTGTGAGTTCCGGCTAAAGCGGACAAGCGCAGTGAATGCCCCGTGACTTGAAGTTTAAGCATGTGCGTCAGTGAGTATATAGCATATGCTTGAGCCTTCGACTGCACTCTGACCAATGATAGAGTGCTGCATAGGAAGTACTTGCTGGCAGCTATAGCTGCCAGCGATCTTTCTCCACGTTCTTTTCGCACCATCTAAGTAGGATTTTATGGCAGCCGATGAGTTACTTTACTTATTCGCAACTTTCAGCGATGGTGGTACCGCGGTGTGAGAGTCGCGCTCCCTAGCTCCTCGATGATTGGTTTCACAATAAACGTGCTAGGCTGCACCTTCCCGGCGTAAAAAAATTAAGTAAGGCTCTAATACTGCTCGTATATAGCGAAACTAGCATTACTTACGCGTCGCAGACCCAGCCTCGTACTGCTGTTTTACGACAATCATCCAGATGACAGCCATTTTGATGGGCGCCAGTGCGCCCCCTATAGGTCGTGAAAGTTGCGAATACTGCTCGTGCTGATGACAGCATGTGTACATCTCCCATGGGAGATGTTGTTCCGCCCTTTTCTTGGACGTGAAAGATCTTGTGGTAGCGGACATTATTCATTGAACCAATATACTATATATAAAATAGGGAATGTGAAACGGGTTCCCAGAAGCGACGCACGAAAAATGGTGTGCCACCTACGAGATGAAATTGGTTTTCTACGAGAGCGTGGCTTGCTCAGTAAACGCTTGGGTGCAAGGAACGATTCTAATCGTGTGCGTTCTGTTTGTGCTTCTGTCTTTCATCAAGGAGTCACGGTGAACGCTGTGCATCCCGGAAACGTCAAGACAGAGATCGCCAATCAGTCGCCTGGAGCCTTCTTTTTCAACTTGCTCCTGGACCTCGCTGGCAAGGTAGCTGCATTGACTCTCGTTACGGTTTTTAGTTTCAGAATTGTGACACACGAAAAAAATAATTCGAATGATTTATTGAAATATTCATATGAAAAACTGCACACCGTTTCCTCTTTACTTTTGAGTGTGCCATTTTTTACAGCTTCATCCAACACTTTTAGCAGTAGCCTCTATTTTAACTACGAAAACAAAGCGTGTTCCAATACTTTCTTGCATTGAAACATTGCACATTGTTGATTCATCATGATAATTGTCGTTAAATCAGACTTTGATGAAACGACTGCCAGTTAAGCGCGAATTCATCAATGAAACAATTTCTCGAAATATCCAAATTGAAAACGTTATGGTTATGGTTATATTTGAAGTCAAACCGGATACTTTCGCGCACACGACTGTCGTAAGCCCTGCTGTTCTGGAGTAAGGACAACCACCTTAAAGGAGCTATGAAATTATTTTCAACTTCTTACTCCTTAGCTTAAATCCTCAACTCAAAACCGAAATGAGAAATCACATTGTCGTGACGTGCTTGGGCAGCGGAGGCGAAGATTCCACGTTGCACGTGAGGATAAGTTCTAACCCGGCACTCATTGGCCACGAAACCGAATCCCAATATTCGTCGACGCATTGATTGCTGACGAGCGCATACGTCCGAGTGATGCAGCGCTCGTATCCAATGCGTAAGATGGGCTCGGCTGACGAGCTTTGGGTGCCGCGGATGTATCAGAGTGAAAACTGGGAGAGCTTTCGCAGGAAAGGAGTACGAAAACGTCCGCTATATATTCAAATATTTTTTACCGAAAAGCAGGCTTTTCACTTTGTTCCTTCTTTCATTTGGTCTACTAAAGGATATGCGATTAGTAAGGTCCTAATCTAAAATCATTTACCCGAGCTCAAAATTGATTTCTTGGCCCCCGATAGGACGATCATCCATGATCATTTGCATGCCGCTTTCCTTCCCCCCTTATCGCGCATATGCGTGGGTCATGGGAGTAAAAGTGCCGCTCTCCTCTTTTTATCGCGCGCATGCGCGGGTCCTAAAACGAGGTGCTTACTGCAGTCTTCCTGATGCCTCGCAAGAGGAAGGAGCGAACGGAAGAGCATATAGCTGAACGGAAGCGGCGACGTGATGATTATCACTGCGCTCGACGTGCGAAAGTCACGCCGGAGGGCCGTAGAGGGCCAGGACATTAAATGTGCGGACGTATTGATGCTGACTTATTTGCTGTAGGGTAACACGCACTGCCATCGCATTTTAACGTGGTCCGCAGCCAAACACCGCCAAAAAACACAGCCTATTTTTCATTGTATTGACTATAACACCATGTCAATGATGGTATTTCAATCGGATTTTTACATTTTTAACTCTAATGTGATTTCAACAATTTAACAACCGGGAGCCATGTTTCTTCTTCTCATATATTCCGACAAATAAACAAAACAAGAACTACCGCAATTTGGAACCCTACCGCTACAGTGTTTCGGCATCCTTTTGCTATTTCCCCGTTCTTTAGCCCGTGGGTGCTTCGCCCCTGAATAGCGGACAAACCTAAAAAAAAGGATGACGCAAAAACGGCCTCGACGTGAGGCCCTTTCATGTGCCATAATCAGCGACAGCTTCACAAACAAAGGGCGGGGCCTACTACATTCACGCTTCGGAATTGGTTCTTCAGCGTTCTTAACGCCTATTGCCGCAACCTCATTGGCTGCCGAGCAATAATATGCTTGGAACACACCACGCCCCCTTTTGCCTCGTTCGTCGACCTCCTCCTCTTTTAATTCTGGTAACATTAACTTTACGAAACCCCCCCCCCCCCCCCCCCCCCCCCCCCGCGACGGCCGCGGATGCATTGTGGCACGTTTACGCTTGCAGATTCGCGGGCGAATTCACGCAGGCGGAAGGTGTATTTTTAAGCCAGGTGGCGAAATCGACTTGTCGCTGGAGGACAATCTGGATCAGTCCGTGACCCGAGTCGATTTCACCAGCCGACTCCTAAAATTCGCTTTCCGCCTGTGCGGATCCGCCAGCGAATCCGCAACTGTAAACGCGCCATATAGAGCGGTAACACGTAATCACGGAAGCCACAAGTGACGAGCAGAAATCGCGAAAGTACCTGTTCCTGCCAGTTCAGCGTTTTCCCGCTAGGCGCCGTCCGCTTTCGCTGAAGTCGCGAATAGTGGTTGTATAGCCAAAAGGTAGGAATCTCATCTCGCGTTCTTTTTGTTTCGGGTGTAGGGTGCAACGCACCCACAGATCCATCTTTCTCATCAAAATAAAAGAGATGGCTCGAGGCGCAGCACACGCACGCGCCTCGGAGAGCTCGTGAAAAGAATGCTCTGAAGCCGCCATCACAGGCAGACACGTCGTTCGGTTTGTCTCTTTCTATGTGGGGGATCGGTGAGTCTCCACAGTATGTGGCAGTCTAGGATGGCTCTTCGACATGCCGATTTGGTTGTTCGACCGGTTAGAGACTACTTTATTGAGAGTATGTGCTATTTAAGAGAAGTTATAAAGATGCAGAGTGAACCGCCGGAATGGCTGTCTGTACTAGACAATCTTGTAGATTTGAAACCATTCTAGGGCCTGATGTGTAGTGATTGAATGTATCTGTATCATGTGTTAAACAGGAAATAAAGAAAAAAAAAATCGGTGGCCGAGTGGGCTAGCGCACACCAGCTCGGAGCACGTGGAGCGAAAGCTCGCGCTGCAGAACTCAGGGATCCTGGGTTCAATCCCCACCCCTGCCCGTTTCGATCTGGATGAGCATCGTGCCGGCGTGCGGTCGTGTATCACTACTGCGTGATGCACGTTAAAGACCCCAGGCTAGCGGTAGCACTGCACTGGCTAAATTGTTCATCTACAGCTGGGAGACTCGTCGCCCGTCGAGGCAGACCAAGTTCTAGGCTGTATAAACATAAACCCAACCCATTTTTTTTTTCTTTCTATGTCCTCACTTTAAATAACGTGGTAGGACCTCGCGGCCCCCACACGAAAGTTCTTCGCCCCTTTTCGGTCTGGAGCGTTCTTTCGGTCTATGTGTTTTGCAATCCTTCCACGATTGTTTCCGGTGTTCTTTGTAATTGTCGTCGTGTCGTCTATCCTCCGAGCGGTCGTCGTTGGTTCGCTAGGTGTCTCGTCGGTTCTTGTCGTGTCGGTCATCGTTGTGTGGGCGATCGTCGGGACGATCGTCGTGGTGTCAGTCATCATCGCACCGGGCATTGTTAATTCGGTCTTTGTCGTTGTGTCGCTAGTCGTATCGGTACCCAGGCATCTGAAGTTCAGAGAGGGCCGAATCACTTCAAATAGACGCACTCCTAATGCTATAGGGTGTTCACACGAGGGATGCCTTTCGGGGATAACTATGCGTGACGTCACTGATCAGCGGGACTCTCTCCCCGACTCAAGCATTCACACGAGTGGCGGGGAGCCGAGAGGGATGTCGGTGTTATCAGACGCATCTAGCGGTCGCTCTCTCGACAATAGGAGCCCTGTTGTCGAGCAGCTGGTGCGTCTTGACGAGAGTAGAAAAATGAAGGCGTACTTAAAACGGCGATACGCGAGTATGGCAGCCGCGCTCTTAGATGCAGAAGACGACGAACTGCTTCATGCTAAAAGAAACATGCTTATTGAATGCGTGGATGCGACATTAGGGACACAAAATCAAAAACCAGTTGTATGAAGAGCGGCTTGAGGACGGCATTGATGAATATCTAAGACAACTCCGGTCGCTTCGGACGACATGCGCAACAGCGCAAGCCACAAGTTAGGCAATCCCGACGCCACCGCCATCATATCGTTGAGCAAAATTTGTGAAGTTACCAGACACGCGAACAAAATGCCGCCAATTGCCAAGAGACCCTACGCCACGGCGGGGAGTTCGCAGCCCGAGCAAAAGCTCCCTCATCACCCTGAGATGTCTCCGTTAGCGCGACTCCTCGCGAAAGCGTGACAATGTTGCCACGTGGTGAGCATCCTGGAGAGCAAAGGGAGGGATTTTTTTCCCGTGTTAATGTCCCTTAAACAAGATCTCGTTATAATAAAGCTAAACCTCTTTGTTGGTCAAAGTTGTTTTCGAAATTCTTCTCCACATCGTCATCATGTGTTGATGCCAGTACCTGTTTGTCAAGGTCTCAAAGCAGCGGTAGCGTACAGTGGATGTAGCGCAGAGGAGCTATCATGGCAAAGGTCACAGAGGATGGGGTTTGCAATATGCTCTTGATCTGGTCCATCCTCTGCTGCAATTTAGATCGCACGCTGTCACGGTTAGAGCTAACACATAAGGTTGCTGATAAATCCCTCTAAAAAGGTGTGCTAGAGATCTTAAAGTCGTCCTAGGGGTGTTTTACGACTCCTTAAGTGTACGCGCAATACAACCACGCCCAGTTTTCATGCACTTTTCAGAGTAGTATTAAACAAAATGTGGAAGCAAGAAATATGTTTTTCATTAGTCAAACTGCTTTATCGGTTACATTTAACAGTTTATTGTTTTACATCTGTTTTATAGGTTTTGCATATTGTTATATTTTTCTTAATGACCAAACTGCTGAACGCATCACCCTTTCAAACTTACTTTGGGGGACAGACTTGCCAATTGTGAGCTTCAAATGATTTTGCGTAACTCTTTGAGGCGGAGACGATTTACTTGAATATAAATATAATTCCATCTATACTGAAGCGCCACTCGCGCCCCTACACGACTGCTGGCCGCTGAACAATATCCCTGGCCCGGGAATCGATCCCGGGACCTCTCCGAGGCTAGAGGAGCGTTCTAAATACTGAGCTTATCATGAGCAAGTTCTCAGTAGAGCAAACGGGCGTTAACAATTGCCTCCAGATGACATCTGTTGGTGAAAACTGTAATGTTGTTGTTATTTTGTTTGCGCGCGGGTCGTTTATAGCGACCGCGTCATTTAGATACTGCCCCGACAGGGGGCGTGGCGCTTATTTGTTGTCTAGAAAAGCGGCTGCGCCGACAAACCTGCGGCCTCTTCACTTTTTCTGGCTGACAAGGAACAAACGCTGCCCGAAAACCACTGAGAACACGCACTCCTTTAGTCGTTTCGCCCGGAGCGTAACATCATCCGTTTGCCCTACTGACGGCTAGCTCCTGGTTATCTTAGGTGGAAGAGCGCTCCCCCACTCTTGGAGAGGTCCCGAGATCGCTTCGTGGAATAATCTTATTTTTCAGCAGACTTAATCGCCTGTATGACGCATAGTTGCTCTCCATTTCATTTGACATTCCATTTAGCCTTGACAGAGTAAGAACACCCTTTTTGTCTTTTCATGAACTAGTGAAACTTTTCGACCGTGAATATGACACTCCGTCCCTCGTTGCTTGGGCGTGGAAGACTGAGACACCCACTGTCTCCCCGCAGTCAACGTCGGAAGGTGCCCAGACGTCCATCTTCGCCGCGGTGCACCCGAGGCTGGCGAAGGAGACGGGCAACTACTACGCGGATTGCAAGAAGGGCTGGGTCAGCCGCAGGGCCAAAGACCGCAGGGCGGCTGAAAGGCTCTTTCAGATCTCGTCCAAGCTCGTGAACCTTGAGGGACCTGACGCCAACAACTTAGGAAGGGGTTGAGCACCTCGGTAGAGGACAGAGGCCAAACAACACAATCAACTAAATGCATATTCATGACATAGATGCCATAGGTAATGCCAGGTAGGAGTCTGCAAATGGACAATTATGGAAGATTGAACGCTCGCAGAAAATGTAACTTAACCATGATGTTTATGGCTGTTGTTAAATGTTGGTTTCTTTGTATTTACACCTAAGGACTCGTGTTCCTGACTCGTCCTTTCAAAGGTAACATGGGTAGTAGTGCTTGTTTTGAATGACGCGTCTGAATTATATTCCAAAACTACGTTTACTCCAAATCAAAATCCAAAGCAGGATTTATTCTTGAAAAGAATGTGGAATCAAAGCGTTGACTATTTCTCACAGAAAAGTTTAAGTAAGATATTATTCAACGAAGTGGCGCATTGCAAAAACTGCTTATTGTTTTTCTTACTCCATAAAACTCGTCAAAACTAGTCATACTATTCCTAAAGATCTCTAAGGGAAATGTATCGCAGTGTGATTTGTACCCTTGATTTTTTTATGAAATTCAAAGATTGACCAAATAAGCCATGAATTCGAGATGGTCACTAGAAAAATGTCACCACGATATGAAGACTTCTGTAGAATGTGCTTTTATTCTGTAAATGTGCCACGTATTCTGCGCAATGCTGTCGTGCAGTGTTTTGCCATGTAAGGGAGGACCCAAAACGTGAGTAGCGTTAGACGTATTAAAACGCCAGTACAATGATTTGTTTCCTAATCTATAAGTAATGGCCTGCCGTGTGCTCTATGGACGCTTTCCTGGTGAGTTGAATGAAAAGAGTGAAAGACCATGACCTTCTTGGAGTCATCTGCAACGTGTCCCTCGAATTTCGTTCGCTCGCTCTCCTCTCCGTTACTTTTCTCTTTATTTTCAACAATACATTGAATGCAGACGAGCAGACGGTCATAAGGACGCCATTGCTCTGTTGTACGTTGTGCATATACTAACCAAAGACGTAAACTAATATTTGAGAAGCTTTAGCATGTGCAGGCCCCGCCAAGGCTAAATTCCGCTGCAAGTTTTTAGGCGTCATTGCTTTTTTATTATCGTGGAATTAGGCGTCAGTAAGTTCGATTCGTAAATCGAAGAATAATTTACCCATTGCCATAATCTCGACTACGCTCGCGACAGAGCATAGATTGACGATGAACATGCATGGGTTACGGCTGGCTGCAAACTCTGACTTGGTCCGTTAAGTAGCTGCAGAGAGCAACGACTATTTCCCGATTTCACCTTGAACACACCAATACCTCTTGGACTCTGCCACAGAGCCGCTATAGTCTATTGCTGATAAAAAAAAAAAAAAATATCAGAGCAAGGTTCTCCCACAAAGCCTTCAACTCTTTCCAAGTTAGCAGAGCGAACACTGGGGAGAAGGCGAATGCAGTTGAGGAGACCACCAATAGTGGCGAGAAGAGAGCTCTGTGGGAGTTGCTTGTCGCGCTTTGTCGTGTTAGTTATAGCCTACAACAGACCATACATACCCTTGCACTTTTGCTTTGAGAAAGTATAGAGTAGGTGTCAATTGTGCGTGACGATGTATCCAATCTCTTAGCTTTGAAGATAGTAAAAGGGTAGTCGGCCCGCGTAGGCCATGACCCGATGATGGCATGCCCTTGAATGCAGAACACAATCGATAATATCTTTTGATTGAATGCAAGCACTCTTTTTCGTACTTTCGTACAATTTTGCGGTGACACCTGGGACCACAAATAATCGGCTTTTAGTAATGAAATAGACAACGTTATTGAAAGATATGCTAATAACCTGAAATTAAGACATTCAGTGTTACCTTAAGCCATCCAAGAATTTCACCAGCATGTTTGCGAAATAAAGTGTTGTAGATCATTGCTCCTGACGTGCAAATTTTTGAAATTACAGAATTACGACGTTTGGCACATTTCCCGAATCCGATAGCGAATTGCCTCATAGGTATGAGCCCTACATTTATAAGGCATTTCCCTACATCTTCCGGCTTTTCCTCACAAGGTGAGAACGGGAGGACGGAGCTTAAGTTGTCCCGCATGCAGCTCGAGCTTCCAATCTGCGACAGCGTTTTGGCATCCGGTGCGCTTCGAGCGTTCATTCGCAGTGAAAGCACGACAGAAGGCAGGGAGCTAGTGGTGGAGGCCGGGCGTTCGAAGGACGCGCTCTGCCGTCCCCATTCTCTTAGTGACCATGTGCGTGCTAATTTAGCATTTCTCAGTAGATGAACACTCATTCCCGCCGCCGGGCGCGGCAGGAAGTTGTCAGAAAGCATTCTTTTATCCGTGTTCTGGTAAGCTATTTCCTGCGAGATTGAGGACAGTCGTTATCTTAGTAACTTTTAGAAAACCCTTACCGTGTTCCGTGTACCGCACTATGAAGCCTTTAAAGCATGCTTTTAAGCGCGCGTCCATTGGTCACGGTATCACTACCGGCTCGCGCTTAAAAGCATGCTTCAAAGGCTCCGGTAGTGCGGTACGCGGAGCACGGAAACGGTTTGCTAAAGGTCCATATTGGCTCCAAGCTCCAGGCCGGTTTTGGTTATTGATTCCGGGCCGAGAGCGGCTTCCATCGACGGCCTGATGATGGCCCCGTATACAGTGGCCGGCATCCGGTAGGCGTCGACTGCCTTCACCCAGTCATTTGCAATTGAACTAAACTAGGAGTTACTCAAGTGAGTTACAATTGCTAATATATGGACTGACTGAAATACCCAGGCTCGATCTAAAATGGGCCGTATAAATCGGCGCCTGCACGTAGCAATCAAGACTTTTCGTCAAAGGTGTATTTCACAGGTTCGTATTTCCTTGTAAAATTCCAAAGCGTAGCTCCCTTTCTCTTAAAAAGAGGGCCAAAAACTTGGCAGGGTGAAGGGCGGATGGCGACGCAGACGACCGAGTTGAGTAACTGGGCGCGTATTGATAGCTGGCGTCGGGAGCAGCGTCGGAAGGGGTACGGAGCCAAAGTTGCGCGTCAGTTTTCCTCGTGCCGCAGCGCCGCTATTCGCCGGGATCCGATCACGTGAGGAGCAAAATCCAAGTGCCATGCAGGAAGGCCACCGATGCGGACGCTTCGTCGACGTTGCATGCGCCCCGGCGTATGTTCTCTTGCTTTTGCCTCCTCCTCCTTTGCTGTTTTCTAGGAAAGGAGGAGAAGAAGCGTACTGCGAGTCGTCAACGCGCGGCGTCACTATTCGTCGAATGCAGTCACGTGACGAGCACAATTCCGGGCCGTGCAGGAAAGCCGGCGCTGCGGGGATGAACGCGCAACTCTGGCTCCCGTAGGGAGCCTGTACAGGAACTCTAGTGTAGCCGATCAGCGAAAGAAAGCAGACGACACGCAGACGAAATCCGTTGGCAACAAAAGCGCCGTCATTATGAAACTCGCGTTTTTTTACTTTGTTTTGCTTTTCTTGTCCGCATTTATGTTTAAACGAAAGGTACGCTACATAAAGATTATGTTTATTTTAATAAACCCCAGTGGCCGAGAGCAGTCTCGATAAAGAGGTAGCGCCATCTATCAAGACCTGAGCCGAGCACGTTCCACCACTCGACCCGGTCGTCTGCATTGCCGTCCACCGTTGACCCTGGCAAGTTTCTTGGTTCTATTTTTTACAGAAAGGGGACTACACTTTCTAATATTACAAAACAAAACAAAAAAAATGAAAGCCGTTTGCAACTCCCTGTAACGCCGAATTAGAGCGCAGCTCTTGAGGAGGAGGAGGGGAAGGAACGGAAGGAGGCTATGCCCATTCTCCTCTCCTGCTCGCCTCCCATTTAGGGGAAAATTTTCCGCTAAATGTAGCGGGAAAATTTCTTCCGCTAGATTTAGCGGGTAAATTTTTCCGCTATATTTAGCGGGAAACTTTTCTGCTAAATTCAGCGGGGAAGCTTTTTCCGCTAGATTTAGCGGGGAAATATTCCCGCTAGCCATAGCGGGGAAATATTTTCCGCTAAATTTAGCGGGGAAATTTTTCCGCTAAAATTAGCGGGGAAACTCTTTCCGCTACATTTAGCGGGCAAATATTTTCCGCTAAATCTAGCGGGGAAATTTTTCCGCTAGATTTAGCGGGGAAATATTTCCGCTAGATTTAGCAGGGAAATTTTTCCGCTACATTTAGCTGGGAAATTTACCCATAAATGCACCGCGCGGTTATGCCGACGGCAAAGGCGACGCCTACCCCGCTCAAGCCGGAAACGGGCGCCTAAGAGCTGCGCTCTATAAAACGACCTGAGATTTACATCTTTTACTAAAAGTTTAGTTTGCTACGTGCAGGCACCGATTTTTACAGCACATTCCAGTTCGAGCCTGGTCATTTCAGTCACCCTATGTTACTAAAACTTAAAATATTCCTAGGTATTTAATTTTTTCACCAAATAATTAACTTATACATCTTTATGTAGTTTCGTCACAGCTCAGTGATGTACAGGATTTCGGCGAGAAAACCGAACCCTGTTTTTCGCACCGCAAAAATAAACTCCTTCAGAACGTAGCCCGTGCCGTTCGAGCAAAATGCCAAATTTTGAACCCTTATTATTACAGGTGTAAAAAGTGAGAAGTGAAAAACTGTTTTCGTCTATAAGGGAACACCGTCCTTGAGAAGAAGCAGACGGAATGCCGCTGTTTGCGACCGCATCTCCCAGATGGCGTCCCCATTGGTCAAGGGATTTTGGTTAGTTTTGGCTTTGGTCTGGCGGTTTGCGCACAGTACCGTCGTATCGTTTCTCACGTCTCCGTTTGGGTACAATTCCACGTTTTTGTTGGACTTTTTTTTAATCCAGGTTAGGCTCGCTAAACTGCCTATTTGTATAATGCCTTTGTTTATCTTGAGTAAACATATTTTGTTGCTTCACCAGCTGGTTCGGCATTTTTGCTGTTGTGACCCGAGCCTTTCAGTGACTTACAGGTTGAACATAGTGTGCGACACCAGACTGAATAAAATGAAGGTAACAAAGAGAGCGATATTTGAAGAGAAAAGAGAGCGCGTACAACGAATCTTCTTTGCAGGGTATTCAAAGACACGGGAGAGCAGACGCGACAAGAATGGCCAGGCTCCGTGACGACAGTATTTGGCAGCCCTGAAAGGGGCCGTTGTCGGGGTGTTAAAATAATTATACAGCACATTTTACGGGAAACTGTAATTGCGTTCCGTAGACTGTTGTTAGATCAGTTCTAGGAGATTGCACGCACCCCCCCCCCCTTTTTTTTTACCCTGACATTTCTAAATATTCAGGTTAACATATACATTAAATAAGGAGTGAAGCAATATTACACCTACATTTTCTTTATCTTAATACAAGCACGTATTTGTGGAAGCATTTCTTTTATTTTGTCATAAAAATGCGCGTTTTACGAGCATTAGTGAAATGAGGCACAAACGGCAAGGTCAGCGTTTGTTTTAAAATCATTGACCATTGAATTGGCAGAGGCAAAACCTGACGTTTCTTCAGTCTGTGGGAATGTATCTTTGGTCACTTTTTCTTCTTTCTTAAACTACTAAACTCGAACATCTTGCGGCACTCTCGAAGTAGAGATTATTATATTTGATTAATGTAAATAATTAAGAACATTTAATCAAAAACTTCAAACTTTGCCTGCATTACAATTTTTGGTAAAGTTTGACAGACTCATATTTATGCTTGGTTATGCATTTTTTAATAATCATAATATTTTTAAAAGTTATAAATTAGAAACGCTTTAATAAAACGACTTCCGCAAATTCCTAGAGTCGCTCATCTACGATATTGTGTAGTTCAAAGTACAAAAGTGCCCCTCCTCGGTTAGGTTTACCTGAAAATTTAGAAATGTCAGGGTAAAAAAAAGAAAGGGGGGGGGGGGGGGTGCGTGCAATCGCTCCCTCTGCTGCCCTGTCAATCATATATTAATGTCAATGTCATATCTTCATGTCATCTCTTCGTGTCAATCATATCTTTCTTTGCATTTTCGACGGTCTTGAGGCTGCCCTTCTGCAAAAGGTAATAAAAGCAAATATTTCGTTTGCGGTCAGCACACAAAGATTGAAAACTGAGGAACTCTTTTATTAGACATGTGAATAATGTCAAAAATAATTTTCATAATGGAATAAACCGCGTTCTAACAAGGAGCGATAGTAACAAGTCGAGAAAACTTCGCTTTAAAACGCCGACTCAGTGTGCAATGTACAGAATTCCATCGGGTATCGGGGCGCTTGAGCGGCTGAACACAAGTTAAAGCCGATCTTTACATTCTAGAGCCTAGAGAGTAGGGAATGATTGTCATGAGTCTATGCACTGCCTCCTAAAATAGAAAGGTCAAGCCGCAAACCCCCGAGAGGTGCGCCGAGTACATAATAATGTTTGCAGATAGCGTTTTTGCAAATACAGTATACAAATCTGTGCATGGGTATGCGCTACAACCCCTGCTTCAAGCTGAGCCGGTGTGGGCTTCACGGAGACGAATAAAAACTGGATATTAAAACTTGTTTTATTATTACTGCTATGCGCGCGCCATGCTGAAAGCGGCCAAAAAATGTATAGCGCGAAGAAAAGACAAGAACAAAAAAAAAGTTTACTCAATCGTCAACTTGCAGCCCGCTGCTAGAAAAAAAGAATAGCTGAAAACGTTATTTCTTCTATTCGTTTCTGATCCAGTTACGGCGTGGCAGTAGGAAGCTTTTTCAGATCGTTCCTGTAGCTCCGATATTGAAATCCGATGGGGTAGTTTGCATAATGAAAGGTGTCGACGAAGTACCCGGTATCGTTATTGGAGTTATCAGAACGGTTCGCTAATATTTGGGGACTTTTAGCAAACCGTTACCGCGTTCCGCGTACCGCACTACAGGAGCCTTGGAAGCATGATTTGAAGCGTGCGTCCCACGGTCACGGTATCATCCGGGCGCGCAATTAAAAGCATGCTTCAAAGGCTCCGGTAGTGCGGTACGCGGTAACGGTTTGCTAAAAGTTCCTACTGTCTAGTAACGTTAGCGGCATTATGGCAACGTTCTGTGAAAACGCTCTACTGATTAAAGGGCTCGTGGAACGAATTTTCGGCTGGGATAAATCAATTTAGATTGGGATTCAACTATACTCGCGGTCAGCTTTCTGTGGCAATGCAGTCAATGCTAGGGGAGGCGGTGCACCATCCGCTCTACACGCGCTTTCTTCCTCTCTTCGGATTGCCACAGAAATCTGACCGCGAGATATAATAGCGCATCGTTCAGTGGGCCAAAAGAAAAAAAAAGGTAGGAAGTCAAAAGCTTGACTTTCGGTACAAAAATTCGAAAACACAGGGGACTATTTCGTACCTCCTTCCCTTCGTAAGCTCTCTGCCTTTTTACTACGATACATCCGCGGTCCCCTAAGCGCGTCCCCGGGTCCAAACGCACGTCACACGACACCGGATCTCACATGTTTCCTTCTCCCCTAAGATGACATTGTGTGGAAGCTACGTGCTTGCCGGACCAATCAGCCGCCTCCCTTTCATCACCTGACCTCATTCTCTGCGCGTGGGTATGCGCGAGAGAGCGTGATCACGTGGCAAAAATGTGGCTGGACCAACGAGCACGTAGCTTCCACAGCACTGTCAGCTTCGGGGTGAACGGAATGGAGAAAGCAACTTTTGTCTGGAATTTGGAGCGGCGGACTAATCTTCGAGGGGGAGAATGGCTGTGTACGGGTGCACAAACGAGAGTCCGAGCAAGAGGGGACTCCCCCCTTTCCGTCTTCTTGAACTGTTTTGTAGAATCCGCGATTTATGAGTTGAGGAGAAAAGCTAATTAGGAAAAAGTTGGAAAAGCGTTTTATGACGTGTGCGGCGTTCATATTTTAAATTGAAATGCGCCTCGTCTATCGTAAGCTCCGCAGAAAAACAAAAACAAAACAAAAAACAAAGAGGGGGGGGGGGGGGGGGCGCAACCCCGCCAGCTTTGATTAAACTGGTTCTATTTGACTATGCAAACTTCTCTTAAAACTGCTCTCAAGAATAAGCTCACGCTTCCACACATCACCAATTAGGAAACCTTTATCTAGCTCATTGAAAAAGAGAAAAAGAACGAGCTGGGAAGAAAGCAATCCTGCGGCAACACACCTCGCAAAGAGACTGAACTGAAGCGTCCGAAGCTATCTCGGAGATTCCACGTCCCGCCAAAATCATTGTGCGCGCATGCGTAAGGGAGATGAAACCAAGTGACAATCTGAAGAAAAAAGAAAAAAATCTTGCCATAGTCCATCGTAGCATTTTGCTGTTTATGGCAACTTATGTTTTCTAAGACAGCAACACGTCACCAACCGGGCGCATGGACGGGCCCAAGAAACATTTTTCGGCAACGTGCTTTTGGAGTCGTGCGATCCTTTGATTCGCGAAGTTTGCCGACAGAACTAAGACTAAAAGAAAACATCAAAGGAAGGAAAAGACACGGGTTGGTCTATGTCATCCGCCTTGTTTTTGCTTTTCAATTAATGCTTCTGGATCATGCTGCCTCAGAACAGGAAAATACATGGAACCCACCGGCTACGACCGCAGCCGATCAATGGCTTCTCTGTCGTGAGGTCATCGGCTATGATCGGGATGCAATCGGGGTGCGCAGCTGCGTTCGGTCGCGCAGAAAGCTACTCTGCTTCCCTTTCGGGAAGCTGTGGGCTGCGATCGGGCTGCGACTGGGCTTCGCACCTGCGTTCGGTAGCGCCCAACGGCGCAACCCCTCGCCCTCTTTCCCCGTCGGGAAGCGTCGGATCCGATCGGGCTGCGTTCGGCCACCCCAACAAGCACTCCCCCCCCCCCCCCCCCCCCGCCCTCCTTCGTTTTCGGAAAGTCACCGTCTACCATCGGCCCGATCTTCCCGTTAGGATCCCGCAAAGTCCCAGCGATGGCCCTACACCGTGTGCTACTTGGGCGCTACACTCTTAGAAAAAAGGGTATCGATAGTCCTCCCTAAGGGGAGGAACGGTCTTGTAACCTATGTTCCTTTACAAAGAGAGAAACTTTCGTCCCTGAAGCAGGGGAGCAAATAGTTCCTCCGTCGCCTGCATCTCATTATGGCGGCCATGAATCGAGCAAATCGAGCTCAGTGAGGCTTAACGAGGACGCTACGTCTCTTGTACGGGACGAGAGGAGCAGCAAATAAAAGCGTAACACGATCTTTCCGCGAACTGTGTTTATTTCCGAAGCCAGATTCCCTCCGCAGGTACAGAAACTTCCGTTTCGGAAGCAGTTACCCAGTCTTCTCGTCGTCAGCACTGCGATGTTAAACGGAGGCAACCGATAGCCAGTTACATCGCGCCCTTTACGTCTTACCTTTGCTGTTCCTCGAGTCCCAATTCTTCGTCAAGCGCACATCACGGAGGAATGGCAAACCAATCCGCAAAACCAAAAGCTGCTCTCAAAAGAACAAACTCGAAGCCGCTGTTTATCACGTAGCGTGAAAGAAGGTTAAATCACTTGCCACCAGATGGCAGGGTCAAGTAGAGTAATTGCAAGTAGCTAGGCTAAGTGGCGCTAGGTACCGCCCAATTCATGTTCTACAAAAAAAAATATTTTTATTTCCTCAGGCCACCATTGCGCATCGGGATCTTCGGGAGCCAGTACTATACACACACATGTAGACACATTACGCATACTACAGATGAACCTTCATTGCACGCATACACATGCATGGCAGAAACAAACCTCAATACAGCGGCACACAAATCCAAACACTACACGCGAGCTCTGCGTTTCCGTCTTTTATACTGGTCGTTTTGAACGTACGGAATTTCTCGGTGACTCCCTAAGCAATAAAAAATATTCCCAGCATGTTCATTATTTTCCAGCAATGTCATACCTCTGAGAGTATTTTGAATGGCTCAGGGGAAGAATCTCTTATTAAAAAGTAAACGCTCGATCATGCCGTAATTATTTGAAAGCCAATAAATCAAGCCACTCCAATGCGGTTCGAAACCATAAGTTTGTTTACCCGCACGGCACGTCGTAGCCTATATTTCTATTGTAACGTTTGTTTTTCTATTTGTGCTGTTCGCGTACGGCTGCAATTGCCGTCTTGAATTAATCCCTGTAGAACGGATATTCACTGAGCTGGAAGTGATGCTTCACGGGCAGAGAAATCGCTTTTCGATCAACCTGAATGCAGTCAAAGCCGCGACTTTCGGCAGGTGTTAAGTGTACGGAGCTACGCCGTGGCGAGCTCGAAAACTTCTATCGCTCATCCCAGCGCTCCACTTAACCAGGAATTGTAGTATATTTAAACAGCAAAATAAAGGGTAGCTTTTTTTTCGATTTTACCTACTATTCGACATCTTGGAAACCTTTTCCTCCATTTTTTTAGAGTGTAGCGTACATCGGTTTTGGAATCGCCTATTCAAGATGACTGTTGTTCGTGGTGACAGTCGGAGAGCTCACATGGGCATCCAGCACGCACTTTAAGGGAATCAAGATAGGCCAAGAGCTCTCTAAATTCTTAGAGGCATGATATCCATCTCAGTCGTACGCTGACTCCTATAGAAAGCCTGACTCTGGCACCAACTTTCCTCCTAGTATGCTGACAACCAGAGGGATAACTATATTTTTGATGTGACAGCCTCATCACGAAAACTAAGCCTTGCTTCGTCACAAGCTCGTTGAAAATCACCTGATCGCCGGGCGTCTTTTGAAGTTTAATTTTTTGGCTGGCGACAGTGTTCCCGCAATTCTGGAACAGATGTCGGAAAAGTCGGTGCGCTTGCTGTTCGGTTGCTGCCATCGTCGTGTGCTTCTGGGTCGTACGTAATTGTCACATCAGGGGTAACAGAACTGACTGCAGACTGAGCAACGCGTCGATCGGTGGGGGTCTTTCGTTTGCTTCTCTTCGCTGTTGGTTTTGAGAAATGTGGGGGGACATTCATTAATTGACGCGGCAGAGCATTTTTCTAAAAATTACTATTGAACCTTCAGACTTGTACCGTGCTCATCACAAGTAATAAAATTGCAAGTAATCGATTTTGTCTTGAATTAATTTCCTAAAAAATTTATTTTATTTATTAGGATGTAATAAGAACAGTTATCTCATTACTTTTGAAAGTACTAAAATGGCTTGCAACGGGTACTTTTTTCCACTCCCGTTTCTAATGGCGCCCTTGTTCGTACAAGTTTCCTACTACGGAATCCTCGAACAAAGTCTCTCACAGGAGTATCGCTTACCGAAATTGACGGATTGAGAAGATGAGTAGTTCGTAATTCGGTGATTCTAATCCAATAATGGAGAGTAGAAAAGACCCGTTTCCAAACCGACCGAAAACTCTGTCGTTCTGAAAATCTCAAATAATCGGAGAAGTAGCAGCTACTTTTTCAAGTAACGACCAATTACTTTCCATCTCGAGTAATCGAGTGATCTAATTAAACACTTTTTAAGCGAGAGTAATTCTAACGGTGATCAACGACATTTTGTTTTACAAACGTGTACAAGATTGTACTTTGGGCAACAGAAACGTCTGCCCATCAATGCCGTGAGAGTAATGACGATTAATGTCGTCTGGCTGAAAATGCAAATTGCACACACTACGTTTTTGTCAGCTTGAAGTTCTTTTTAAGGGATCGCGTTTCGCCATACTTTAGAGGCCTACAGCATCCCTCGGACCGGTAAAGACGTGGCACTTGTTTCCACTTTTCGACGCTTGTGGGGCGTTTCCCCCGGTCTGACAGCCGGGAGCGGAGCAGGTCGGAAGGCTTACTGTTGATTGGCGAACGACTCAAAGCTCGAGGCACCAAAAAAGACCTAGTCTACAAAGAGCCACAACGAGTCACCGATGACACGAGCGAAAACAAGGGGAACAACAACGAGCACGAGAGCCTCCGAAAATCGATCTTAGGGCGACTATAGCGCCATTTTATGTGCGCTCCACAAAATGCTACCACGCAGCGAAGCGTTTTTAAACTTACCCCATCTAGTAACGTTGCTCCCTGTTCTTTCCTTGTCAGCGACTATACTAAAATAGACCAACGCAATTTTCGAATGTTCAGGCAAGCTCATAGATTAATTTTAATCCACTGATCGAATAGGTTTGCAACGCTCTATTTAGATTCTCATACGCTGCACACCTTTGAGAAAAATGACTGCTTGATTAGTGCCTTGAGAAGCTTGTGTGATACCGAAATAATTGTTAGGATATTCTCTCATTTAATAAATCCGTCACCTCTCGTCAAAATGAGCGCCATTGAGGAAACAAATCCCTGCATAATCCGCACTTGTGGGTAGTCCGCACCCCGTAAACTTTCAACTTTTCTTGATCATACTGTCCGTGGATTGAAGAGCGGCAAATATGGTGTTGTAATCCAAATATTCGATTATCGTGTCTGCAGTAAAAACACGACGGTGTTTGTTACAAAGTTCAAAACCACATGCAATGTTTTTTTTTGTATTTTAAATAATCCGGCTAGTAGGCAGACAGGCACACGCTGCGTTCGTTTTAGAGCGCAGCTCTTAGGCGCCCGTTTCCGGCTTGAGCGGCGTCGCCGTCGGCGTAACCACGCGTAACACCCGTAATCCTCGTGAGGGTTACGAGGGTTACGAGGGTTATCTTCAGGAGGATCACGAGGGTTACCCTCGTAACCCTCGTGAAAGTAACCCTCACGATGGTTACGGGGGTTAGTTACCCTCACGAAGGTCACGAGGGTTACCCTCACGAGGGTGACGAGAGTTACCCTCACGAGGGTCACGAGGGTTACCCTCACAAGGGTTACTAGGGTTACTCTCACGAGGTTCACGAGGGTTACCCCCTGAGGTCACGTGACACCCCCTGAGGTCACGTGACCCCCTGATGTCACATGACCCCCCGAGGTCACGTTACCCCTTCCGGAGGTCACGTGACCCCCCTGCGGTCACGTGACCTCAGGGAGTCACCCATCTCTCAGTACCCTTCCATCCTATGCCTCAGTACCCTTCCATCCTCCTCCTCAAGAGCTGCACTCTAGTCCGGCGTTACAGGGAGTTGTAAACGGCTTTCATTTTTCCCCCCTTGTTGAGACCGAGCGGTTGTCCGGGCGCTTTGCGTACGGCAGGGAGGCGAGCCAGGGCAGGAACTCATGTTGTAGCCGGAATCGGGAAGGACCAGGAAGCGGGAGGGGTGTCTCGTATAGGTAACTTTTTATATATGCATATGTTACATCATTTCACGGGAGAGCGCTTGAGAGCGCTCGAGAACACAGTAGCAGCCACCTGCTCCTGCTTTCATAAAGTCACTTTTCCCCCCATCCCCAGTAGGGAATTGCTATCGTCCCTGCCTCGACCAAAACGACGTTCAGGCACGCCCCTTTCCTCTCCCTCACACACAGCCACACACGTCACGCACACGGAGAACCAGACGTCCTTGGTCGGTCACCAGCGCCGTCGAAGTCCGGATGGGGCAAAGAGATAATTACCCCCAGGTGCAGATTCTTGGTTTTCCCGCGCTAAGAAGATAATCCCATCAGCGCTTTACGCTGGGATTAGAGCGCCAAGCACCCTCCTTTGTCCAGGGCGTCCCAAGACTGTCGATGGTGCAATGCGTCGAGACGAGGCAGAAGCAGCAAGGGGAGGGGCCGGAAGTAAGGACGCGTCGGCCAACTCGATGATCCTTCGGAGAAGGTTACGTCGTCCCCGTAAATCAGGGTGTGCCGGCGACCCTGAGGCGCCTCTCGCTTTGTCTCCGGGCGCAGCTGACCGTAACCACCCGGCGACGATGCTCCAGGGCGTTCACCGGCGCCTGTCGGATCAGCAGGGAAGGTCGTCTCCTTGGGCCTTTCGCAACACCCTCTACTTCATAGATCTGTTACTGGAACACCACATGCGCTGTTTAGTTTCAAAGAATTGTACCATTCAACTCTTTTATGACCGAAAACTTCTTTAGATCCAGTTGAAATATGTTTCTTAAAAAGCCACACAAAAAAAAAGTTTTTAGAGCGCAGCTCTTTGGCGCCCGTTTCCGGCTTGAGCGGCGTCGCCGTCGGCGTGACCGCGCGGTGGATTATGGGAAATCTCCCATAATGCACCGCGCGAGCCCCCCCGGGGTCACGTGACCTCGGGGGGGGGGGGGGGGGTCACGTGACCCCCCCCCCCCCGAGATCACGTGACCCCCCTCCCCCCGAGGTGCATTATGGGAAATGTCCCATAATGCACCGCGCGAGCCCCCCCCCCCCCCGGGGTCACGTGACCTCGGGGGGAGGGGGTCACGTGACCCCCCCCCCCAAGGTCAACTGACCCCCGCAGGTCACGTGACCCCCCCCCCCCCGGAGGAGATTGAAGAATAAGGGGAGGAGGAGGAGGAGGGGTATGCCCTCCCCTGAGTACCCTTCCCTCCTCCTCCTCAAGAGCTGCGCTCCAATTCGGCGTTACAGGGAGTTGTAAACGGCTTTCATTTTTTTAAACCGTTTAGTTGGGACACGCGTGTCCAAAAATTAATTTTAAGCTAAAAAAAAAATGAAAGCCATTTACAACTCCTTGTAACGCCGAATTAGAGCGCAGCTCTTGAGGAGGAGGAGGGGAAGGTACGGAGAGGGGGCTATGCCCCTCCTCCTCTCCTCCTCTCCCCCCATTTAGGGGAAAATTTTCCGCTAAATTTGGCGGGGAAATTTTTCCGCTAATTTTAGCGGAAAAATTTCCCCACTAAATTTCGTGGAAACATTTCCCCGCTAAATCTAGCGGAAACTTTTCCCCGCTAAATTTAGCGGGAAATATATCCGCTAAGTGTAGTGGGGAGATTTATCTGCTAAATTTAGCGGGGAAAATTTTCCGCTATATCTAGCGGGGAAAGTTTTCCGCTAGATTTAGCGGGGAAATTCTTCCGTTACATTTAGCGGGCAAATGTTTCCGCTAGATTTAGCGGGGAAATTTTTCCGCTAGATTTAGCGGAGAAATGTTTCCGCTAGATTTAGCGGAAAATTTTTTTTGCTAAATTTAGCGGGGAAAGTTTTCCGCTAGATTTAGCGGGCAAATGTTTTCGCTAAATTTAGCGGGGAAAATTTTCTGCCCAATTTAGTGGGGAAATTTACCCATCATGCACCGAGCGGTTACGCCGAGGCCGACGCCGACGCCGCTCAAGCCGGAAACGGGTGCCTAAGACCTGCACTCTAAAAATGTAGAGCAATATTAAAGGGGCACTGACACATCAAAATCATATTTTTTTTTATTATCCGAAACGATCGAAAACGATGCCGGGACATTACCCTCAAAATTCGAAATTTGAAAATTCAGTATTTGTGAATTAAAAAAACGATTTCCAAATGCCGAATTTGAAGTTCCCACGCGATCCGCGCCAGTGCAGCGAGTCAAATTTTGCGGTCTCCTGCGACTCGACTTTCTTTCGGACCTCCGCTCCACGCTATGAAGCAAAGCGCCGTTGCCACGGCGACCCCAAGCGAGCCCAAAGTGAGCCTGCGGGATAGACGGGCGCCGGCGCGGGAAAAAACCTGTTTCTTCCCCGACTCGCCGACGAGCGCCGCCAAATTTTCCGAGGGAGGGTACAAATCTAGGAAGCAACATCACACCGCACTCTGATTTTCGGTATTTCAAAAAAAGGGGCCGTTGTGCGTTCGCAATTGCGTTAAAAAACATGTTTTACGATTGCCGTTATTAAATGTTATTATAATGTCACCTACAAAGCTTCTAAATTTCCTGATTTTTGACGTCACCGATCAAAAGAAGCGAGGAGGTGAGCGGCGGGAAATATAAACGCCAAAACTAAAAAGGCGCGCGTGCGCGCGGGAAAAGTTTTTTTCGCGAAGCGTTTTTTTTGCGTGTCTATGACTACAACTTGCATCGTTTTAGACAATAAAAAAAAATACGACCTTTGGGTTGTCAGTGCCCCTTTAACGGCGCGAGACGCGATTTAGTCGGTAGTCACCTCCTTTCCACTTATTTACTCTCTCGGCATTTCGGGCGCGTGGGGGAGAGGTGGAAAGACCGAATGACCATCTCGTTGAGCGAATGATCATTCCGTGACGTCATGGACTTTGCGCGCAGAAATCCAAATAAATCTCTCGCCGTCAATATTGCTCTAATTTTTTTTTTTGCGCGTAAAATTTATTTTGAACACGCGTGTTCCAAATAGGCTGTTTAAAAACAGTTTTCTTTTCTTTTCAGGGGCCCTTTAAGCACAATTCCTCAATAGAACAGTTCCGTTCTACCTTGTTGCTGCGAGGCCGAGATCACTCTTCGTTAAAGGGAAGCAGAAGAGGTTCTTGAAAAAAAAAAAAAAACGAGTTGGCGGTAAATTTTAGAGTAGTTGTATCTCGTGAATCTGAATATCACGTTCGTTTTCTCCGAATATGTAACTAAATGCAGGAAAGCACGAAAAAACCTCCGACCAGTCGTTACGCCATAATAGGATCTTTCGGCCGCCAAGAGCGTGTCGCTCGTATGCAATTGCAATCTTGCAGGTAAATTCCCCCGCACTGACACCCATCGTGACGTCTTTTTCTGACCTTTTTAAAAATATCCAGAGTGCGCTGCATAGCTTTGATAGGCGCTGAAGATACGCGAGAGCGGAGATTCCGAAAACTCCTTTTATGACGTAACGCTGCGGAAAAGAGGGACTTTAGAAGTACTTTTAAAATTATTTTCTGCCGCCTCTGCCCACCGAATTTAAAAATAATATTGATATACGTGATCCTAGAGGCCAAATAAAGACGATTTAAGTAATTTACGCAAATATAGAACCAGCGCCAGCTTCCCTTTAAGGTGCCCACGAGGTGGGCACTGTATGCTTTCACTGAGTTTGCTCTTAGTCAGTGGCAGTTTAAGAAAGCATGGAAGCTAATCGCACCTCCTTGCTCCCTTTAGCATAGCAAACGCTTTAGATGATGTGGCCTCCTCTCTAGTATTCGCTCTACTAAAGTGGGAAAAAATGGGAGGAGCTTTCCTCTAACTCTTGAACTGTCACCGACCCTAGAGTGCCTCAATGTTCCTGAGCTGGAGGCCCATCCCGAGCGGGGAATACTTTGTCGTCTGTTAGCGGAGCCGCCATCTTTCCTCCCTCTTTATGCAGCCGTTCGCGAGCTGTTTACGCAGTTATTGAGCATTGCCACCTGCCAAATGACTCGGGGTAACTTTGAGAAAACGTAGCGCAACGCGTTCCGTTAAGTATGCGTAATGTTTCGGATCCGGTCCGGAAACAGAAGGCAAAATAGTGGCACCGAGCAAGAAAATGGCGGTACTTGTCCTCCCTAAGAATGTCGCCACTCAACTAGCAAGGCGCAGTCAGCAAGCAACATTGGTGAAAGCGTCTGCCGCTTTACGGCTTCTCTCGTCGAGCTTCGGTGAGTCTGCTGCTAGGGGCGCGTCGGGGATCCACTAAAGGTGACGTCATGTGCAGGCCTTCTCTTTTAGGTGGTACTGGCTCGGTCGACCAAACTGTGCTCGTAGGCTATTTTTTTGTTTTTTATTGCCACGATTGTTACGGGTTTGTACGCCTGCTCGTGCGCTTTGCAATAGGTCTCGGCTTTAGAGAACTCACTCAGCGCGGTTTCGTTAACGCGCCTGCACATTCCGAGGAACGAGCCGCAACTTGGAATTGTCGCCACACGGGAAAAGTTATGAAGGAATGCAGACGTCACGTGCACTGACTACGCATTCGGCAAAAATAAAGATTCATGCGTGTTGATATACCCACAGATTTGTTTTTGCTTATCTATTTCATAGATGTTCAGAAAGTTTCCCGGAAACAAAAAAAAAAAAAACAGATACTGAAGGATGTGGAAATTGCCCACATGAATTAAAGCCCTCACACATAAATGACTAAACTTGCGTTAAAGGGCCGTGAAATTAATTTTCAACTTCTTCCTCCTTAGCTTTCCTCCCAACTCTAAAGCGAGATGAGAAATCACGCACCGGTGCGATGGCACCAAGCTACCAACGTGCTTTTTAAGCGCACCATGGAAGTTGTCATTCGCAAGTGATGGTAAGTGCCGTCAGGACACTCATTGGCCACGAACGCAAATCCGAATATTTGTCGACGAATTGATCGTTGACGAGCGCGTACGACAGAGTGACCAGTGCTCGTCCCGAAAACGTGAGCTGGGGTCGTCTGACGTCCTTTGGGGTATACCGCGGATGTAACACTGTAACTCTATCGAAGAAAAAAAAAACACGAACTATCCCGCTATATTTTTAAATTTTAATATCAACATGCAGGCTTCTGACTTTCTATCCTCTTTCGTTTGGCCCACTAAATCATATACAATTAGTAAAATCCCAATCTCATTCATCCCGGCTCAAATTTCATTTCATAGCCCCTTTAAGCTCCTGCGTGTTTGTAAGCGAACTTGACAGGTGACTAGACGTGCCTACCTTGTTTTCCAATTGTAGCTCTTTATCTAGGCAGTCTGCACATCGTGCATTTCAAGGCCCAGCTACCGAAGGTTCGGCGTGCTTTTAAAAGGAGCGGGCATTTTTTCCGCTGCACTCTACTGGGCCGTCGTGCGGTTACATCTTCAGTTTCCTAAAAATATAAAAAAGCCGAAAGGCGCTTTGTTGCTCTCTTAGGACAAGGTAATTACCGACGCATATAGCTAGTGGCATTTTCTAAGCATACGCGCAGTCTAAACCTCGTTTCACCTTATACGTTCAAGCGCAGCCAACGCTACAAGATAATGCGGTCAGTCAAGCAGGGAGAGAAGTGCTGCGACACGACATATGTCATCTTTCTCTTTGTGTGCTATCAGCTACCAAACTCGGGGTGGCGAATAAAATATTAAAATGATTTAAATCGTGATTCATATAAAGTTGTAAATCGTGATTTAAATGAGACCAGATGATCCAGATGATGAGACCAGATGATCTAAATCAAACCTTTTCCGCAAAAGCAACCCCCAAGATATATAGTTTTTTTTTTAATTTACTGTTTGTTCTATTATTTGATGCTTTCTATGTGCATTTATTTCGTATTTAAATCAAGATGTCATCAAGCAAGAAAGATTTATGTCAGGTTGAACACAAACACAAAGCAGCGGCCTTCTGAGCAAGTCGGAGCGTTGAGTTTTCTTATACCATTAACTTCGTTCGTTAGCTAAGTAACGGTTAGGGCTGGGCGCCGATCATATGTTTTAACCTGATTAATCGCCACCCTTTATTCGATTAATCGGTCTCGTTTATTTCTACGCATAATATTTAAAAAAAAGTTTACATTAATACTGTTTTGTTTTCTGTTGCTGAATACGTGAAAACGGCACAACTTAAAACTTGAATTATGGGTAAAACTCTATGTGTAGTTAAGCATTGTTCAAAGACACTCACACTAAGATTCTTACTTCAGCTGCATGATGCGAAGGAATTCATTGATATTTTTCGGCAAGAGCGGCCACCTTTGATTGTTTACAATGCGGAGAGAAAGTCGTCTGCTTCTTTTCCAGGGGTTGTGGGGACGTCAGAACGCCGAGCTCTGATTGGCTCTGATTGAAAGATAGTGGGTAGACCTCAAAGCAAGCTGCCTTGAGTCCTACCCCTATCCTTCAATCAGAGCCAATAGGAGCTCGGCGTCTTTCTGACGTCAACGTAACCCCTGCAAAAGATGCAGACGAAATTGCGCTTCGCATAGCCTCCGTTGGGCTAAACGGACACTCGAATGGCATTGAAGTAGCCGGGACACGCCTAGCGTTTTTCACTTGTCTGGAGTTACAGATCTCACCATGCAGTTTACTTTATTCTAAAATTCGAGCTAAAGTTTGCCCTTCATACAGGAGTACTCATCCAGATGTGCGTGATGAAAGCGTTTACTTTTTACTTTCTTTTAGTTCGTCAAAAATTTACCGATGAACCGGTTAAAAAGTTTAATCACGATTAGAGCATTAACTGACTAATTGGTAGGTTAATCGATCAATTGCCCAGCCCTAGTAACGTCCTATTGCAAGTAAATAATAACGCAAAAAACTAACACTGGAAAAGTAATGTCACATTGCAAAGAAATCAGAGCCCGAACGAAAAAGCAAGTCGACCCTTTTCGCAACCTAAAAATATAAAAGCTGCTTTTTGTGCTGTGACGAGGCTTACTCAATCAAAAGTTGTGAACTATACCGTACTTTAAAATCACTATAATATTCTTTCCGCATTGCTTTCAGTGATCGTATGGATTGATCAATCGATCTGTAATGTTTAAGAAATACTATAGTTCCATAAACATCCGAACTTTATGGCTAGAGTGATTTACATCAAATTAATCCGATTCGAATCAAATAATTATGATAAATCAAATAAACTATTATTTAAATCAAATAAATAAGATTTATCTAATTTAAAAATAATTACACATTTTTGCAATCCTGGCTAAACAAACCGACCATAGTGAATGCTCCATGCCCTTAGCGCTTTTAGCATATGTACGTTTGTATGTGTATGTACCTGTACGTGGTCTAGGCTCGACTAGAGACGGATGTATGGTGAATCCGAGTATATGAAAAAGCTGCTATAAGCACGCGAGAATCAAAGTGACGTTGTGATATTGCGCAGCACACAGCTTCGGCATTTGACAAAAAAAAATTCAAAACAAGGTATTGTGACCGGAATCACAACTGAGAACCCTGCTGGAAATAATAAAAACTATGAGAATAGATCGGACGGTTGGAATCATGGCAGTTTCAACTTAACAAATGGTGGAACGTGGTGATTGGGTTGAACAGAACGCCCCCTATTTGGAGTTTTCAATGCCATAGGCGGCGCTGTTTTTTCCATCGAAACACGTCTTCGCCTCTCATCTTTATAAGCGGCTGAGATGAATATGAGGTTGAAGCTGTTCTCACATTCTGATATTTCCAGCCCCTATTGTAAGAGGGCAATCCAAAACAAAAACTGAGTTTGCATTTTTTTTTCAAACACTTCGGAGCGCATGCAATCTCCCCCAAAATATTGACTGTCCCCGATTTTTTTAAAAGTGTGTATCATTAATCAGAAAGCACACTCCCCTAAGTATGTCTATAAAAGAGCTCGCGAAATTGTTTTTATGGAGCCAAATTTTCGACGTTGTTTTAACCAAGCCTAAAGGCGACCTCTGTGCAAAAAAGAAGTGAAATCACGTCCACGCGATTCTTATCTGTCTGGTAAAAAAAAAAGTTTATTTTTAAACTTTTAAATGGGGCTTAAATTTTAGACCTGCCCTATGAAGCCGAAGAGATTGGAAGGAAAATAGAACAAAATCAAGGAAGTAGGATTTCAGTGAGGTTTAAAATAGTTTTGTATGGTCCAAACAATAACAAACAAAAAAATGCTGTTAATCTCGAGAAAGCACGAAGCCGCGGGTTTGGTAAAAAGTTAATTCATGCATAAACTTGACCCCAAACCATGTTCCGAAGTTAGTCTTAATTTCTTTTTATGATGCTTTTTTATATTTAAGTAGTGCAAGGCGCGCTTCCTTTTTTTAATTTTTTTAATTATTCAAGTACTCTCATTTAAAGGGTGCAAAAGATAATGAAACAGACCTACATATTGCGGTCGCGCTATATATGGAAGAAAGAACAAATAACGCTGAAGAGCTTGCTACGTAACTGGAGTCTCTGGTTAATGTCAATATCGATAAGTCTATGGTAGATAAATAGGTAGCATTTATTATAATGAGCACGTCGTTATCTGACAGATGGCTGCTGCGTAGATAACGGTAGCCAAATACCTGAGTTGTTCAGACGGACCTTCACAGACATTTCTTAACCGTGGCGCTAGTAGTAATACATACAAGGGCTTTTGCATGTTAATTATTGTATGTAAATAGCGTAAGAAACCATTGCAGCCTAATGTAAATAGTGTACTTTCATACTCTGGAGCGTATATCAGGGTGTTCTGAGTAGTTCTTAGTTTATGCAACAACTGTGAACTCTCAAGTAAATGAACACTAATCGCTCGAGTTCAGAGGAGTGGTCCGGCACCGCTATAGCGGCAGCCAATGTCTCCTTTTCACTTATTTAGCGCTTAATTATTTATTTTTTATTTTACCCTCAGGGTCCTAGCGCAATACAAAGGGGACTGGTAAAAATACAAACGAAACAAACAACCTAAAACAACAAAAAAGTAAGAGTTAAACAGTCGGAAAAATAGGGTCACAAACACTTGATTCAAACAGAGCACTATCAACACTTGATGTAAGAGATGAAGGTAACCGATTCCATTTTTGGTGACTCTTGGGATGAATGAGTGAAAATATTTATTATTGTGGCAAGATGGAACCCCCACTTTGTTCTGGTGATCCGGACGAGCTGAAAGGAACGATGGTGGGGTTAATTACTAACTTCGGAGTAACGGGTTGTGATGAAAAATTTTATGAAAAATGCAAATGCTAATAATTCTACGACAATGTGCGAGACTTTGTAGAAGTAAATTTTTTTCATTGATGTGACACTTGCAGTGTGGGATCGGTGGCCGTTAGCGCACCGCTGTTCAAAGCACTGTAGCGAAAGCTCGCTGGAGAACCCAGGGATCCTGGGTTCGATTCCCACCACTTCCCGTTTCGATTTGAATAAGTATTGGTGTGCGGTCGTATATCACTACTACATGGTGCATTCTAAAGAACATAGGCTAGCAGTTGTACGAAACTGGCTAAACTTCTCATCTACAGAAGACACACCAGACGACCTCTTCAACAAACTGATCTCCGCAGTAAAAAGAAAACACAAAAAACACCCTACAAATATTTGAAAGGAAACGTTTAAAAGAGGGGAGATGAGCTTCAGAATCCTTACCTAGGCCTTTCCCGCATTTCGCGACGAGGCATAGAAAACAAAAATGTTATCGTAGTATACTTTTTGGTTTCTACCTTCGCCGAAAATTCCCAATTTTAGGCGAAGAACAGTGCGTTCCTACTCCGTAACTTGTCCGTCTGAAACGCTGACGCAGAACTCTGTCCTTCAGTGTGCCGGCAGCACGCCGTGGCCGTGAAAAGCAACATTTCCTAACCGTCTTCAGATTTAAATACCTTCCAAGAGGAAGCGAGTACATGACAAGGCCCTCATTAACCGAGTATTGTTCTCTGAATGTGCGGGGTCGAAGGAAGAACAATGATGCTGCAGCGGGAGAAATTCATGGGCGCGAGAGCATGGGGCACTTATGAAATCCATTTTCCTGCGGAAATAACAATTACGCAAACGCGTCTACAATAGCACCATTTTCTCTCGGACGTCGTCATTCGCTTTGTTGCTGAAGGATGTTATGAAAGATTGCGATACATTTTCCAAGGCTTTCCTACTTCACCGAGAATATCAGTTTAAAGGGGCGATGCAACAATGTTTGTACTTTGCGCAAATACCGCTTAGAACGGATCCCAGACGGTAATGACCCAGGAAACACGCGTTCGTTTTTCATCCCACGCAATAGAAGTTCCAGTAAAAAATTAAAGAAAAACGAGCAGAGTTCACCCCCTCAACTCGCAGCCAGAACAAGCGACCACGTGATCTGGAGACGATTATATGCCGCCAATGTTGATCATAGCCACGCGCTGGGGTTGGCAAAGCACAGGACACGCGCTGAGTTCCAGACATTGTTATGGTTCGGCTATTGTCGTCGTTGCAGCGATTGGACACGGGCCACTACCCGAATGCTTCTCGAGCTAGTAATTATCACGAGCCCAAATCGAGTGCCCACGCAATGCTCGGCTCCAATCTATGAACAGCATTGAAATATCGTCATATGGGTGTACTGCGATCCCCACTTTACGTCATCAAATTTTGCAAAGGAGAGATTGAATGAAAATGATCGCTTTTGTCTATGAAATTACACCGCAACAAAGGAGTTTCTTGGCCAGTGGCGTTCTGTGCGAGTAATCTTGAGTCTCACTATAGTGCCAGTAAGCTCGTGTAAAGTGAAAAACATTCCAATTGAACATCGTTGCACCGCCCCTTTAATGCCCGTCTTCACAGGACTCGACTTAAGCTAAGTCCAGGCCTCAAATGCATAACCTGAATCCTCAAAGCGAAGCTGAAGCACTCTTCAAACAATCAGAGGTAGGAGCGGATTTCCATAGATTTTGTCCCGCGAACTCAGTTATGGAACTTATATTGGACGGTAGTCAACGAAAACCGCACTTATCTTGAAAAATACGTTACGCATTACTCGTGGTGTCGGACGTTAGAAAATGCCCAATACTTGCTTATTAGTTCTCTAATTAACTAAAAATTATTAATCAACTTTTTAGTGAAAATTCGCTTATGGTTCCAATTAGAAACTTGCTGAGCGTCAGCGAAAACCTTTTTTTTTTCGATGTTTCGAGGAGTCTAAACATAGAAAACGAAAAACGAGTCAGTACCAGGGTTCCAGTTGTTCACTTAAAGAAATGCTCGAACTATGATATCGCGAAAATGAGAAAGATAATGTGCCGCCTGAACAACGAGGTAGAGCGGTATAGAGCAAAAAACCGGAATCCCGCGGTCCGCAGACACAAGTGACTTCCCTCGAGGATGCCGACATTGTACGCTAATGTGACTACTCGTCACGTAACCTAACAAATTACGTGACGTGACAGGTAAGATTGCAGTGCCCAGACAACGCTGGCTCTGGGCCAAAGCTTGTCGTATGCGTTGTTTGTAGTCGCTGGTCCAAGCGAGTTGATTTCAGATGCGGCAACTGTGATGTGAAGCCGGCCGAAAGCGATTTCAGAGTTCAACGTTGTGTCTCACGTAGGTAGAAGGTGGAAACAGAGAGGAACGGAACTTCTAGTACATATTTCGCTCGCGATCGGCGAGGATATTGTCACAAAAAAAAAAAAAAAAGATAGAATCGGCCCTGCGTTACTCGGGCCTCGGACGGCTTCGGATATGGCTAGGTAAAATTTTAACGCTGACGTTTTTGTACTATTGTTGACTCTCATATTGTTCGAAGTCTGTAGTGAGGCGTGTGCGATGTATTTGTATCCACAGTTTATATAATAATATAATATAATCTTTATTTTGGGTGCCCAAAAACAACCATATCGGTCTTCCCCTTGGTTCACCAATACAAACAATAAAACTAGCAAACAAAAAAATCCTAAACATACATAAAGTTAAGAGACAAATGTAAGATTATCTAAATGGCGACGGTGCATTGTAGCAGCTGCAGAAATATCCAGGTGGGGTGGAGCGAAGCCTTTGTATAATGACTGAATCTGAGAGAGAGAGGTGAGGTATTGCACAGTGAGGGAGCATAGAAGCATACAAAATGCCTGATTAGATGTGAAGGAACATGGAATTTCACTCTTTCAAGGAGTTGCGGAGAATCAAATGCACCATTAGCAACCTTGTGCAGAAAAACAAAGCCTCGAACAGATCTCCTGAGATAGAAGTGAGAGTGAAAATATTTGGAGTACATATATGTTCATAATTATAATAAAAGCGCTTCTCAAAGTATCTATCATAAACAATTCGGATAACCTTTTTCTGAACATTTTCGATTGTTATAGCCTGTGTCTTAGATAGTGAAGTCCATATGACAAAAGCAAACTCGAGTCGTGACCTCACTAGGAAATTAGAAAAGGTGTATCAATGAAATGGGGTTGTCTAAAATTACGCGTCAAGTGAGATATTATTCCTAATACTTTATAAGAATTTTCGACGAATAAAGACACATGATGTTTGAAAGTTAAAACACAGTCAAAACAGACGCCAAGATCCTTTACGAGAGGTACACGCTGTATTGGCGACCCCTTAAGATAATAAGTAAAGTCAAGAACAGCATGCCGTCGGCACAGGGAAAGCACTTTTGTTTTTGCGGCGTTAAGCAACAGTTGATCTCTTTTTACAACATTGAAGAATGCTTGACACGTCATTTTGTAAGATATCGCAATCTTGAAATGTATGCATGCTTTTGAACAACTTAATGTCATCAGTGAAAAGAAATAGCTCAGACGTATCTACGCAAGACACAATATCATTTATAAAAATCAGGAAGAACATAGGGCCTAGGACAGATCCCTAAGGAATACCGGAAGTTGTAAAAAAGAGCTTCGGCAATTGAGTGAGTAGTGCTTGAACACTGTGCAGCAGTGGTGCTGCTTTGTCTAAGTTAATGGAGGCTCAAGTTGGTTGTACGGCGCACGAAAAAGCTGCCTTGGCGCTGGTAGTCCCCGTGCCGTGCTAGATGACGCTGTGTTTTTTTTTTCTAGATTGTTCTGGCGTAGAGGATCACTTTCACAAAGCACATGTCTTGCAGTTGAATGCCAGAAAAGTGGTTCCAAATCCGTTTCTGTTCGGTTTCGTCCACGGCAGTCGTCGAAGCACCAGCAGAGAGTACTTATTCGGATAGTTTGCTACTAAGCCATTGCAGCTTCTTTATTGGTCAGGATGACTGCTTTTCAGTAAGCTTTGTTATATAATTTTGTTTGACAGATCATTTATGGCATAGATGAACTCCCAATGCTAAATGTCTGCTTCTCACCCTAGCTTGTCTCCAGCCAATCCTGTTCACTACCTTCAATACATTGTGTGTAAGAAGCTCCTGGTAAAGGGTACTGTACGAAATCTATTAAACAAAAGCTTTGTTCAACCTCGGACAACACAGGAAATCAATGAGCGATCATGTGGAAGCCCAGCGGATCCTCAGGTCGAAGGTGGCACTGCAGAGACAGGGAGCCCGTGCTCGTTATTTTTATCTCGATGGGTATTACATTGCCCAGTATTTATGCAATTCCCACTATGTGGAGCATGGCAAATATACGAAATGAAGTGTTATATTGTGCTGACAACGATGCTTGATGAAGAAGAGATGTAAGGTGCCATTTCAATGTAGACTGATTTCCTGCTGTCTAAACATATGCCAACCGGCTCTGCACGTTTGGCGACTCGCATGGCATCGACGAACACGTGCACATCCGACGTTAACTACAGGATGTGACGCATCGTAGTTCATTCCCCTCACCATGTGACTGAACTGAACTCTGATCTGCCTTGGGAATTAACGCGCTTGAGAAATAACAGGCTAGTACTCAATGCTCGACACGAGTCTGACGGGAATAATTTGAGATAAAATTATTCGATTCGACAATTTTGAGTTAATATAAACATAATAATTCTGGTTCTTAGTAAACCCTCGTCAAATTATCAACACCTGAAACGCATGAACTGGCCACCATTGACCTGGCGCAACCGACAGGATTTCCAGAATCAACAACAAGAGAAAAACCAGCTACCACAGCCTGATCACGGGTCCCAATAATAAAAAACACATCGACACGGGAGGAAACTACGACACGTTATTCTGTACAGGGTACAACAAAAAAGGTGCGCTATAATGTAACGGCAGTTGATTTGAAGTGGTCATTATGCAAAGGCAAACTCAAATTCCCGACACCAATAAGCTGTGTCCCCTCACTAGAGACAGTTGGCACACAATTCTCACCTTTGAGAGGGACTGTCGCTGAGTTCTTTGAAGAAACAGAACGGTTGATCGCTCTAAAAAAACTGGACACCAAGCGTCACCCAACTTCACTTTGCCACACGAGACTTACAGGTGTGGCGGTGGTCGCGGCACGCAGAAGAAATCGCCGCTGCGTTTGCTCTTTGCCATGTTAGAAAATATAAAGTATTGGCGGTACACATTTTTGAAGAAGAACAATTATTAAAGGAAGAGAAAAGAATTGGCAGTCAACATTTTACTACAAGACTGCTTCTTTGGGAAAGGGACTAACACAAATTAAAGTTATTGTTGGGGGTGATTAGAGCAAGAAAATAATCGAACGACTAATAAAATAAATTCTTAATAAAAAAGTGATGACTCCAATAACTAAAAAAAGGAAAAACGAATGTGCCCTTAGTGTTATATTTTTTAGTTGAATTTAATATGACGAGTTCGGTGTGTGTGATGCTATATCTGTACTTTTAAGGAATGGGGCTGCATTTAAAATTCTGGGTGTTGGAATAATGAATGTGGCAACCGTCTCAGGAGAGTATGATTATACACTGGAGGTTAGAGTGGATTATGTTGATACTGATCGTCAAGGTAAGAAGCATAAGTGCTAATTTTCAGGGATATCAGGTGCAGTAATACGTAATTTTCAATCAAAAATTGGAAATATTGGTAACTGTTCTAAGAGTAAATGGGGAAGAATGAGCTATTTTATGGACGTTATAAATTAGTTATTTACGAATTGTTGGTGCGACTATCGTGTATGTGCTACTCATGCACGCCACCTGAACAGAAAAAAAAAGCTTTACACTTCAGCAAAATACTGCGATCGAAAGCAAAATAAAGCAGTAAAAACACGGTATATCGAAATCTTGAGAACCGCCAATTCTTAAAATCGTTGTTTACTTACAAAAGGTTAACAATTTCAAGAGCTTCCTCGATAAAGGTTGATGTAATTATGCGGTGATCAATGGCTGAAAGAACTTCCGATAGATTTTACACGCGATACGTGCCTTTCGCTTCAATTCTCAGACATTCGAACGCCCAAACAAACCTAGGAGAGTGAGAAAACCGTACGATAAACGTTCTATTGTTCCTCGAGCACGCCTGGGACCCCGAGCACCGATACCTCGATACGATTGATGATGTCTTACTGGTGGTATTATGAGAAGCGATCTTGACCAGAAAGCGAATAAAATCAAATGAATTCTGATTTTCACGAAGAAGTTCGAAATTGTCGGCAAGCAGCTACACATCACGACTACCGCGCACCAAATCAACTTCGATCAACGAGCGCTGGGAGCTTCCATCTTACCGGTGACGTCACGTCTATTAGAGGAGCACGTGACGAGTAGTCAAAGATTTGTACAATATGGTGGCAACCAGGAAGGTTATGGGGGGGGGGGGGGGGGGCAGTTTCGGACTTGCGATTTATCACCTTAAGGCCCCCTACTTCATTGACCCGGGAGTAGGAACTTTATGCAATCTGTTCTCAAGCAGTATTCGGGCATAAAAATCGTTGAAATAAACCATAAAATGGTGCATTAAAACTTTTCAGAAATGCGTCTTTCGCTTGAAAGATGGTTGACGCTGGATCTCCCAGATGAAACCACACACGCCCAGGTTTGCTGGATCTACTTTCGGGCATCAATCTCAAAGATTTCAAGTTTTTGCTTTATGTTGTGCCATCTGTGAGTATAGCAACGTGAACCAGACGGTTTTCGCTCTTTTCCACCATGTACATAAAAATTAGTTTTTATAGTTTTTTTTTTCTGAAAACTATACTCATAAAACTTAAGTATGATCAATGGACCACCTAAAGACACTTTTTGTGAGAAGTTCAATTGCACTCAGTATATTGGTTTATTAATAAAACAAATTACGTACGATTAGTGCTTCGGAACACCTTGTAGATTTAGGTAATGCCAAACTGCATTAGGCCAAGAACGTCGGCGTGAACGGCTTTCCATGTTGTAGCCTTGGAAGTTTATTTTTCTTCCATAAGGACTTATGACAAAGCTGTGTAAAAGGCATAGTATAGTAGTTCGGAATTGAAACTGCATTCCTAAAGGGCGGTCGAAAGAGGACGCGTTTTCTGCTGTTGCTGAGTTTGCTCTACCAAAAGTGAAGTTTTTCCTTTGGTTCCAATTCGCCTTTATACTTTTTTTTTCCCGGTGTCAATTTTTTTTTTGCTTTATTTGGATAGAGGTTTAGAGTGCGCTTATCACGTGGGTATGGATAGCCACTCACACGCTTTGCTGGCTGTCGTCAAAGCCACCTCTGTTGCTGTCGGTCTCCAATCTCCCGAAAACAAGATATGGGACGAAATGACGGTGAAAAGGAAGAAAGCCGTGCTGCTTGCGTGGTTGATGTTCTCGCTGAAAGCGGACGCGCGGGCCGGAGCTTTCACAGCGAGCGCGTTTTATTTATTGCCACGCGAGACATTTACCTTGTCGTGTTTAGACAGCATTTAAAGGGGCGCTAAACCATTTTCTGGGTATAGTCTATGGTCATAACTCAATCTATGGGTTCTTAGAATCCTAAAGAAACAAACCGTACAGTCATGCGTGGCCGATTTCTTTGTTATGATTGATATCAAAGATCGATTACCTCAGAACTATCGCTGATACCAGAGCGTCCCATCGGACGAGGAGAAGCCCTTCTCCTCGCCCGATGGTGCCCTCTGGTGTCAGTGATAGTTCCGAGGTAATCGGTATTCGATGACGACTTTTATAGAGAAATCGGCCACGCATGGATTTAATGTTTGGTTTTCTATGAGGCTTACAGCCCATAAATTGTGTTATGACCATTAATAGAGTATCGAAGAAAGTGGTTTAGTGTCCATTTACAACTCCCCAGCACTCTGGGCTTTTCGTTGTATACATATTGTCAGGGTGTTCATTCCGGGTACTGTGATGTGTTGCGCGGGACCATTCGCGCATCAGGAGACAAAGATCGGGCTTGCCTGCCCGAGCTCGTGAACTGAAAGCGTGGGCTATAGAACTGCAAGCTACCGATGGCGTAAGCCAGTCGCTGATGTCCAAGAAAATACACCGACGAGTATTCAGGCTATAGTGTCGTCCTTCACTGAGTCGACACTACAGGACTACTGTTGTCTTGCTCAGACACTTGAGGCAGAGAGAGGTCCATCTGGACGAAGTGACACTTGGAGCTTAGCTTGCTCGGAAAATGAAGTAACCTCGCTCTAGCTCCCTCTGCTCGACCCTCTTCCGCGCGTCCAGGGTGCTATGGATATCTATATGGATATATATATGCGGCTAACTCCTTTGTATCGGGGGATCCAAGCTTACTGGATCTAGACAATTTATCTGGTATTTTCTTCTTGGTTTCTCTTCCACCGGTGGTCCAGTCTTCTCTTTGCCCAAATCACCACCGGCATAGTCTGCTGGTCCCTGCCCATGGTGCTGTCGGCGCCGTGGTTACCTCTATCATTTCCCTCCTCGCCGAGTTCTCGGAATCCCAACGGCACCACCATGTCTCCGCCCCACGGCACTTTCGGCTGCAAGCCCGCGCATCCCAGGTTGACATGCTGTAGCGTTTCTTCGGCCCCTTGGCTGCACAGGGTGCATCGCACGTCGGTGTCCGTGTACTTTGCCGGAAGTACGCGCCTTCGCAGCATGCCTCCTCGGGCGTCGAACAGAAGTCCACTGCCCCGGCCGTTGTCCATGCGCATGATGCCCGGCGCCTCTAACATATCAGATTCTCGTCTTTAAGTTTTTGAACCGGCCAAGTATGAAAGGTACGGCACAGCCAGGTTTCGGGTGCAACCAAGCGACGTCAAAACAAGAAGCTGGGCGGGGAGACATTTCCAGCGAACAATTCAGAGGACGAGCAATTAAATATCAACCCCCTGTAAACTGACGCTGGAGCAGTTACACGACCTCTGGAGCAACCCGAATCTTCAACTGAGTCATCTGCAACCGGAAACGTTCTAAAATATTCCCTGAATTAATAAAAAAAAAAAAACTTTTAGACCTTTATATGTCGGGTCAGAACATAATTAGTGATATAGTTTTACCCTACACTTCTGCCTGTCAAAACATCAGGGTCAATGCACTAATGTTAGAGCTTACCCATACAAAAATGTCATATGCTTGGCTATAGAAAATTCTTTGTATGGACGGCTTTAGCTATCCGGCCCAATAAGCTAAAGAATTTGCTATGGCTGCTTTTAGCATTCTTTATGGTCGTCTTTATAGGACTCTTTAGCTTTGTCTATGGCCCTATCACTGTTCAGCCATAGCGCTCTTTAGCTTTTCTAATGGCTGGCTCGCTATAGCCAGCGTGCTATAACTGCCTATGGCTTTTTCCTTTGGTGTCTTTAGCCATTTATATGGTCTGCTAAAGAAGGCTGTATCGGTTTTCCTACGGCTCTCTTTAACCAGCACTCTAAAAATTTCTTTTTTTCAAGTTCCCCCGATATTTGAACGCTACCTGGTAGATACAAATACATCACTGAACACACAGGATACACAAAACATAAGCAGAACATCCCCCTACACAACAGCAACAACGCAGCGACACCGGACCCCCACCCCTCTCGACGTACGCTAAGTTCGCACTATTAGAGCGCAGCTCTTAGGCGTCCGTTTCCGGCTTGAGCGGCGTTCGCCGTCACCGTTGCCGTCGCCGTCGCCGTCGGCATAACCGCGCGGTGCATTATGGGTAAATTTCCCCGCTAAATTTAGCGGAAAACTTTCCCCACTAAGTTTAGTAAAAAATTTCCCCGCTAAATTTAGCAGAAAAATTTCCCCGCTAAATTTAGCAGAAAACATTCCCCGCCAAATTTAGCGGAAAACATTCCCCGCTAAATTTAGCGGAAAATATTTCCCCGCCAAATTTGCTGGAAAGTTTTCCCCTCTAAATTTAGTGGAAAAAGTTCCCCGCTAAATTTAGTTCGCGTGACCACCCTCAGGTCACGTGGCCCCCCTGAGGTCACGTGACGCCCCCCTGAGGTCACGTGACCCCTTCCCCCTGAGGTCACGTGACCCCTCCCTGAGGTCACATTACCTCAGGGAGTCACCTATCCCTCAGTACCCTTCCATCCTCCTCCTCAAGGGCTGCGCTCTAATCCGGCGTTACAGGGAGTTATAATCGGCTTTCATTTTTCTCTATATATGGCAGTCGTATTTTTGAATCCGACTTGGCCGGTGACTGCCGTCATTTGTCGCATAAACACGGAGAGGCGGAGCAAATATTACTCGTACTTAATACATTATTTGAATTGTCTCTTGGAATAGCCCCCATCTCTTAATTCAACCCCCTGAACAAAACAAATGTCGATCTATGGGCTAATTAACTAAAATTTAATAATAATCTTTTTGGTAAGTTTGATGAATCATGTTGACAATGCAGTGTTGGAATGCAGTACACTGATGCTGAACATTGCAATTAAGCTATTGCTTGATAGCAGTGTTTAGTGCCAGTGTAATCTATTTTCAGTTTTGGGGGTAATAATTAATTTTAATTGTTGCACAAGTATTTCAATAGATTTTTAAAACAAACATTATTACTGGTTCTCAAACTTCCTAACCTGGAGCGCTTTTCCTATAAAAAGTAAGTGCCGAGAGTGATAAGAACCCACAAACTATGACTTTGATGTCGTAAGGAGACGACTAAAATGAGACTGTCTTCGGTGATAGAATGCAACCGCTTATCGCCACTTATCGCAGCAGCAAGGTTTCATCCGTCACGAACAAGCGCGATATCGAAGCGGGCACATACGGCGTGATTCTCGCGAGACACACCCTGCGCTATAATTTTCTATAGGCGTGTAAAGAAAATTGATTGGTTCCTAGATTTTAGATGCGGGGCCATAAAATTTTCTATAGACGGGTAAAGACAATTTATTGGTTCCCCGTCTTTAGACACGGGGCCATATTATTTTGTATAGGTGGGTAAAGAAATTTTATTGGATCAGCTGTCTTTAGATTTGTGGCCATAGAAGTTTCTATAGGCGGATAAAAAATGTATTGCTTCCCAGGCTTCAGACGCAGGGCCATAGGGGGTGACAGCCTGGCATATAATTTTCCATAGAAGACCATATAACATTTTTTGTATCACCCATGTCACACAGAATAATCTATATTACAATAGGTTTTGCAATTTTAACAAAGTAATTCGTAGTAGAAAAAAAAAACCGAACCAATGAAAAAAAAAAACACAGCGTGTCTAAAACTTGTTATAAAATTTAAACACCAAGGCTTAAGTAAATAACCCCATTTCCAAAAAAAATAGTACATTGCTCTCCTGGTGACCATTTTTTAACCTTGACTATGTGAGGTTTCAGCAATGCTGCATATTTGAAATATTTTCTCGGCAATTGCAGGAGTACTGACCCGCGCCCCGAAGACCTGTCCGGAATTCGTCGTACAACAAAGTAAACAAAAAAGTACTTGCACATGGTCGCATGTCTCCGTCCGACCTTCAGCAGCTTTTCCTCTAATGACCGTTTTTTTTCACTTCTTTGTTTTACTTGGGCTCAAGTCTCAAATCAAAATTTAGGTTTATTTCCTGAATTGGGGGTAGCGTCGGTGAACAATAGAACAATTTTCGAAGCTGCACGTAGAAGGTTATACGTGAGTGGTGGCTCTAGGGTCGTCTCACTTTTATTCTTCTTGGTCCAAGAGGAAGAGAGAGGGTGCTTTAAAGCGCGCAGGAAAAAAACTACCTCGACGACTTTCTGCGGGAAAATTATACTGTCGCGCCAAGAGAGTCACACCTCGACATTGCAACGGACGCTTTCATGTGTTGCATATGGTGATCATGTCTGGGTGATCGTGAATTCACAACAAAAACAAACCAGCCTTTCAACTGATTCGTGCAGGTAAGCATTGCACTTTGGAATTAAGCATGTTCTTTTTTCATCTCGCTTGGCTTGTTGTAAGAAATATGTATTTCCAGTAATATTGAGGACTTAAAATAATGATAAAGTTAATATTAACCTTGTCCAAATGTAGATCCAGCCGAAGTTAAACATTTAAAAAGATAAAAATACCCTCAACAATTGCACCTTCTCCATGCTCCGCTTTTTTTACAATGTACTAAAGAGACACACTTCGCTTTGTCTTTTGGTCTTCTTTCGATGCCTGATCCAGATGAACATTCCTTGTAGTGGTGCAATACTGCTATGATATTTGCATATTTGCTGTGCTTCTCTGCTCCGCGGGAAATTTACAAGCATCTACAGTGATGTCTCGTTGATATGGACACCTCCGTTCCCGTAAAAAATCGTCCATAATGTGAGTTGTCCATAATAACGAGACAAAAATGCATGTATTTTCCCAGTTTGTCCCCGAATGGGGTGTCCATATGAATCCCGGACAAAAGCTCACCGGACAAATGCTCACCGGACAAAAGCTCACCGGACAAATGCTCACCGGACAAAAGCTCACCCTTTCTTTCAAAGACCCGGACAAAAGCTCACCACTATTTTTACAGGCCCGGACAAAAGCTCACCAGGGGAAAGTTTCACTTGGACCCTGACAAGGGCTCAAACAGCTTGGATAGATATAATCGTGCTACGCTAAAATGCAATATTAACAGAGATGTGACCTGGTACACGGTATGTTGAGGTTTGAAAACATAATCATTTATCTCTTAAAAACGGATAAATTCCCAAACTGCCTCCAGCAGTCTCGGTATATCTTCATGCAGTTGGAAGTGCTCGCAGATGGTCTTCAAGCGGTTCTGAAGGCGCTTGGTCGTCTTGCGGATCCTCTTCACCGGCGGCTCGCCTCTTCGTTCTTTGATCAAAGCTGTATCAACCAGTGCCTGATCTTGTTGGAGGCATTCGATCAGCCTCCAGATGCTTGGGTGGGCGTGGCCAACAAGCTTCCGGAACCCATTATTCCATCCTTCACAGGCACTGTTGGTCCTGTCTTCGTCACGCAGTGTGGCCACGTGTACGTTCCAGAGCTCTAGTTTAAACTCCGGTTGTCGTCGGCGCAGGGTCACAGCCAGTGGAGCACTCGTTGCGCTAGCTGCGGCAGAGCTGATTCGGAAGGGCCCGTTAACGTACGTCGAGTCGAAGTAGTCCAGGAGATCCTCGATGTCACCGGTAGCCTTCCCCCTGATGTAGCTGAGCCCTTCGGGCACAAGCTGCGGTGGTAAGAACGCCAGGCCGTCGAGCATTCCGCACAGCTTCCTGAAGCAATCGTCAGCCTTGTATTGACCCAAGAGGCCCAGCTCCCGAACCTGCGAAATATTTGGAACGACAAGCAATAAAGAACAGCTCTCATAAAGAATGCAATCATATTATTGTAGCATTCTTTCCGATTATTCCTCGAAGGATATGAGGGCCCATTCACTAATATCAAGAAATGTTACTCGCAGCATTTTTATGTTTGTTTCGTTAAATGATCTGGTATAAGTACTTTTTTGGAAACTTGATATCATTACAGGCAGCTGTTTCAAAGTGACACAGCGAATTCTGCTTACGCTATGGATATCAGGAAAGTATAGCTGTTCAGTTTGGCTTACCTTTCTGTGCGTGCTTTGGCATAGGTGAAAGAAGCAGCCTCTGGTGGTAACGTGCTCCCCGAAGACCTCCTTTGCGGCTTTCATAGCGGCAATCTCGTAGTCACTGATGATGACGGCGGGGTCCGGGTGGTACCCCTTCTCCTCACAGCTATCCAGGATCACTTGAAAGAGTTCCTCATAAGTCGACAGACTCTTTCCCGAAAGGAGTGCGTACACACAGGCCAGCGAACTGTCTCCCAATTTGCAGCGCAAGACGTATAGCTGCCTGAATATCCGGGGGCACACCGAAAACGTGCCATCCATGTACCATGTTCGGCTACTGCTTAACGCTGCGAGTTGTTCGTGGGTAGAGAAAACCAGCATGCGGTCTTGGCGCTCTTGCCCGTTGTCATATAACAGAAATGGCTGTGGTCGCGCTCCTCCGGTTGTTGCCCAGGTGTCCTGTACGTGAAGGTCCCTTAAAGTCGACGGCTCTGGCGGGCGCACTTTGCTTCGCTGTCGACGCAAGTCTCGACGAATATTTTCCAGGTCTCCAACGTTCGCACGGACTTGCTCTGAAGTTTCAGTCAGAGCTTCGGCGAGAAGCCGGCTTGGAGGTTCGGAAGTGTCGGTGGCTTTTCGCTTTAGCTGGCCCCTCAGCTTCGTTGAGGGGCCAGCTAAAGCGCATCCGGAAAAGCCGTTAATACCCTCCTACACACTTTCTCTTCCGCGAAGTTGTAGCAAAGACTACGTCTCTCTTTTGTGCAAATACTGCCGCACGACAATAAAGTCGGATCACTAGAATGCATTGGAAGAGCCGCAGCGGGCATTAGGGAGCACATGAAGTCCGATGGTGTTTCTTTCGTATTCACCGAAATAAACCGGTAAACTTTTAAAGGAATGAACATACACCGAAAAACACTGAAACTTTGATTTTAAAATAAACACCGAAAAAAGTACGCCGAATTTTCAAAAAATAAAAACCGAAAACTTTGAACCCTACATATAGCCCATATTGTTTTTCCGGGTGAGCTTTTGTCCGGGTAATCGGAAAAAAGAGGTGAGCTTTTGTCCGGGTCTTTGGAAGAATGGGTGAGCTTTTGTCCGGTGAGCTTTTGTCCGGTGAGCATTTGTCCGGTGAGCTTTTTTCCGGTGAGCTTTTGTCCGGTTACCGTCCATATAGTGGGGTATCCATATTAACGGGGTCCATATTAACGAGACATGACTGTAATCTTTTTTAAGTGTATGGAGACAGGCTCAGCGTTGCATAAAGGGGATTAGAGGAAAATCATATTTCTGTGAGTCATTCAATAAAAAGTTGGACGTACTGTGAAGGAAGGGTCATCGATTACTTCGACTACATGTTTATTTATAAACTTTTCCACCCGACCAGCAGAGGTTAATTTTAAGCTAATGGCAAGCTATCCAGGTAAGCTGACAAAAACAGGTTGTCAGATTCACGAATCGGATACAAAAGGTGTAACATTCATTACCAATCACTACTTAAACCCACACGCCGACGCGATTCTAGTATTGGTTTGTCATTCATACTGGCAAATAATCATGAGACATTCTTGAGCGTGGTTACGTTAGCTACTCGTCTTCAAGGATCTCTCGTCGCCATGCCCATCACTGTACTCTGACTCTTACCATTAACTACTTAAATTTACATGCCGGTGTAGTTTTCGTTGCGATCTGTCATGTACGCTGGTAAATAACCCTCGAAGAGTTTTGCGCGTAGTTAACGTAAGTAATCACCCCGAAGTAACCCTCACCAAAAATAATGCCGCCATAGCAGTGTTGGCGGTGACGCGTTAAATGGAACGGCGTTACCGGTAACGCATCACTTTTTTCTGTAGCGTAGTAACGTACTCGTTACATTTTCAGAACAGTAACCGGTAATGTACTTACGGTACTTAGTTCGAGTGACGGGTAACGTACAGTTACGTTACTCCTTACACCTGCTTCCCAAAACCCTGGAAAAAAAAAATGTACACTTACATTTTTTTTTTCTTATTTCTATACTTCGTTTTACAATAGTTGAGACGCAGCCGACGCTGAGAGCTGATGGAATCAATGAGACAACGTCAAAAGGCACGTTCATGGTTTTCGTCATGTTTCTAGACGTGTTCTATTGTCGCTGAACCAGTTATAAACAAAGAAAGTGCAGTGACTTGCACTTTTGACGCCGCTTGATTGACCCCATTAGCTCGTGGCGTCGGCTGCGTCTGTACTCAAGCTGAAACGAAGTATGTAGTCATTAACTATTGCACTCATTCCACTTGCCTTCAAAATTTGGTCTGTCTGTTCCACACGCAAAAAAAAAAGTTTTACTTTAGAAAACCCCAACGCCCTCGCCCTACATCACAAAGTATAAAAAAGCGCTGTAAAAAAAAAACGCTGTTAGCGTCAATTTAAAATTAAAAAGTAGCGCGAAAGTAACCTGCGTTACTTTTTATCGGTAACGGTAACGCTAACACGTTTCTTTTATTTTGGTGTAACGTAGATCGGTAACACGTTCTTTTATTTTGCGAGTAACGAAGAACGTATTTTCTTACTTTTTTTCGGGAACGCCTACAACACTGCGCCATAACTACCAAATCGCAGTGCGCTTAGCTCCTGAATGATTTCTTCTCATTGGGATTTAATTGTGAGCACACTAATCCAGCTCCGAGCCTCACCTCCCTTCAAGTTCCTCTCAATAATAAAACATTCGATACATCACAGAGTATTTCTGAGTTCCTGACCGCAACGTTTTCACGATACTTTCAAACCAATTTTTACCCTAGAAGATTGGCAAATAAATAAAATATCACGCATCTTATAATCTGATGATTCATTTTTTTTCTACTAGATTATTGACCCATCGCGCTAACCTGTACAATTAGTAAATATTTGGAACACGTCATACTTCCTCAGGTAATTCACTACTCAGAGGGCCATAGGATTGTCTTCAATTAACCATATTCGCAGCGATTGAAGATGTCTAGGGTTCCGTGTGCTCAAAGTTTATTTCTCCAAAAACACGGAGGGTGTTTTCCGGAGTTTACTTGTCGCTGTAAATTCGTGGTTTATCGTAGTTTAGTTTTGTTAGATTTGAAATTTGTTGATATTCAAAGTTTAATTTTACTGCGTTCCAAATTTTCAAAATTCAATATAAAAATAAGTGTTCGCACAAAAAACGTACCTTAAATTTATAAACACACACGGTTATCGAAATATATTTCTGCAGCTGCATTAGACATTGATGCCCTTGCGATTGGCAGCATTAACTGCCCCACGATAAATATCAAAACAAGTGTTGCTTCAATAAACGTTCGTACATTGAAACAGCTAAGCTCCTGTGCGTAGTCTTTGCGAAGCACAAGCGCTTCAGCTCCCCCCCCCCCCCCCCTCTCTATGAAACCTAAATAGCCATACCTTTCGCTGTTTGTGAAAAAAACTAAGCCCTCTATCTAAGAAGCTCGAGAGGATGGTGTACGCTGGAAACCGGAATAGTGCTTTTGTGGTCACCCAGAAGTACATTGAGCCGCTGTAGCGAACTGTTGTACTCACCCATTGTGCTGTACGAACCCTGACGAGATAAACGGGACACTCCCTTTCGCCCATAATCGTAAACTAAAAGAAGAGAAAATCACATTTGTTTACCTCTTTTCAGTGACTACTAACCTTTTGCCCTGAAAAACTTTATTCGTAAAATACCGTCTTTTTTTTTTCCCCTTTTTTATGTGTCCATCCTGTCCTCGAAATACGGAGTTCTTCGGATAAATCCGGATTGACTGAAATTTTACCGGCCAGTGGTTTTCACAGTTTTCAAGGTTTAGTCCGAAAACACGCAATCCTACCGATGTAGCGTTCCACTCGCTGGATTTATTCGCGACTTTCACTCATCTTGAGATGATGGCATGGAGGTCGATGGAATATTTCTCGATTTAAAACCTTCGATCACGTTCCTCACTACAGGCTTCGATTAAAATGCCTAGCTTAATATTCACCCTTCACATCCTCCCATGAATCGAAGACCTCTCATTGTGGATTTATTTGACTTCTATGAAAATTCCAACTCTTCTTCTGTCCAAATTACGGTTGGTGTTCCTAATCAGCGCGCTTTATGGCGCCTTTTTTTTTCTGTTTCATGGTCATTACTTACCGACCTGTGTTTTCGTTTTTGCGAGTTCGACTATTTACTTATGATTGTGTCATCTGTTGTAACAGTTCCTAATTTAACAAGAACCGTTAAGGTCTTTATTCATATTTGGAGCTAATGGCGCGTAACGTTTTCAAAATATTAGTGTTATTTAATCGTTGCTCACCTCGGATTTAAGCCTTGTTGTTTTTTGTTGACAATATACTTAAACTTAACGTGATTAACAAGGTTGTTAAAATTGAAACAGATAAAAAACAAAACAAAATAGGGGTCATAGTTGCATGGGTGCCTTCTAAGTTCTTCACAATGTGTATATTAGGATGGGCGGAGATTAGATGAAGGATTAACTGCCACGGTAAATTGGCGAAATAATTAGTATTTGATTATCAACTTTTAATCTATTGATTTAGTGCTTCTGTTGTAATTTCAGTATGGACACTGGTCCCAATGAGGGGCTGAACCAGTTTAAACAATTTCTGAAACGCCAACGGGCTTCAAATATCTACAAATCAGTTTTCGTGTTTTTGTCACATGATTCTGAACCTGAAAGCAGAAGGAGCGCCCGAAATTCCCTTCATTGTGATGGGTGGAAAAATGGCATACTGTTTTCAAGCGCTGCGTCATTACCTCGACAGCGCGACGTCGACGCATCAGCCAAGGACGCGCTACCGAGACAATGACAAGTTGCGCAAAAAGGACTACGTCACACCTTTATGCATCATTCTGGACGAACGTTCTGACAATCTTTCCGCTTCCACTTCTGCTTCCACGTAAAGTGCAACTCCGCTCAATTGCGAAGATATCGGGATAATAAGTGATTTCGCATTAAAAAGCCCTTGTAAAAGACACTCCGTCATTTGCTTCGAGAAAAATCGGATATACAGGGTGTCACAAAAGAAAACTTAAAGGGTTTTTTTTTTTTTTTACCGCAAAAATAAACTAGGCATCGCTGAACGCTCATCCTCCGCCCAAAGGTAGCGCTAGAGGTCACAACCAGATGCCAAAGTTTCAGCCCGATCTGATACCTTATTCCAAAGTTATAAGTGATTTTCTGAAAAGTTCAATGGGAAAATGGCGGCCGACGGAGGTTTTGAATACATGGGGCTCTATGGCACCGGAAAACGAAAACGGGCAAAAATGGGCTCCATTTTCCCATTGAAAGTTTCAGAAAATCACTTATAACTTTTGATTTTGGTATCGGATCGGGCTGAAACTTTGGCATCTGGTTGCGACCTCTAGCGCAAACTTTGGGCGGAGAATGAGCGTTTAGCGATGCCTAATTTATTTTGGCGGTCAAAAAAAAAAATAAAACCTTGTAAATTTTCTTTTGTGACACCATGTATATTTTTAAATCTCCTTTTAAATACGAGCAGAAATCGAAACCGAAACTTCGGCTCCGTCCGGCAACATTGGCCTCGGGCCGTCAAGAACATGGCCATCATGTGGCACGAGATGTCACGTGATCCTTTCCGCAACGACGGGCGGGATTGGGGCTGGCGCGTGCCAGACGCAAGTGTCATCTGCACCGCACTCTTCACCACGTTTTGGTGTCTACATTTGACGACGTGTGCACAATTGCGGCATAAGTCTGCGCACGTAGTGTCCGTAGAGTGGACGAAACTCCGAGAGGCAATTAGCCCCGTGCGCGACCGAAAGCGTCGCTGTGGTCGGCCTTCCACGATTGGCCGAACGCTGACTATGACGTCGGAAAGGGGATTTATCATCGACGGAAATAAGAGGAATGAAAGAACTTTAATTTTGACGGTGTTGGCAGTGTTCCTTTGAGAGCGCAATGATTTCAAGCTTCCACCATGCTAATAACAAACACCATCGAACTTGTTGTTTGCGAGGTAATGGCGTCACAAGGGGGAACCACAGGAGGGCGCCACCAAAACATCTCGCCGCTAATAATCACGAACGGTGGCACGACGACGGCAGTTGTGACGCGGGAGACGGCAGTAACGGCGGGGCCACGGCAAGGGGCCGAACGGGTCCCAAGAAGCGCAATGCGCAGGCGCGTTACGCCAATCGCGTGGACACCGCTGAGCGCCGAGGGGAAACGTTGCTGACGTCACCCGCTACGCTTGCCAAGAAAAGTAAAAACAAGCAAAAGGAGGCGATGGTGATGACGTTTAGCTCAATGTTGGCTTCGCCCATGCCGTAGCCTTGACTGCGCTGTTGGTTGCGCCTGAATTCGGCCGTTCGAGTCAGCCGATTTCGTCAAGTTGGCGAGTTGCAAAGTTTGCGAAACCGTTTAAGAAACATTTAGACATAACCACTTCGTAATATTTGATGTGTGGTCTACCTAGGTGGTAGTGAAGAAGACTGCATTGTTTTTTCAAAGACAAAAATGAAGGGGAGTTGCCCTTTAAAATGAAACATTTTGAGTATATGTGTCTGCATTTATTTCCAGTAAATTTTCGCAGGTTACTATTATATTAATCTCACCCTTGGTAGTTCACTCGTGTTTTGAACTTGTCATTTTATTAGCATTGTATATGTTCCTAGCATTTTGTCAACATTGTATAAATTCCTTTGATGATGCATCACGACTGGTGGCTTGGGTTGTTAGGGTCCAGTCTAGCTGTTTCCAGAACTTCTTCCCCTGGAAACCTTTCAACGTTTCGTTTGTTGGAACAATAAGTAAATAAATCATCATCATCATCATCACCATAATCATCATCATCATCATCAATATTTCGTTTATTTATATACCTTAATAACACTATAAGGTAACGTTAAGGTAACGGTATAATATAAAGTAATTATTATTATTATTATTATTATTATTATTATTATTATTATTATTCCACTTCTTTGAAGCTGCAAGTAGGAGAAAATTGAAAAATCTATTGAACAGTTTTACGCTCTGATTCACTGTACAATTTCAATAATGTACTGTTGTGTGATATTTTGTATCTAATATGTTTGCTGGGATATGGTGAGATGATTATTTTCTGTTTCTCGTATAGTAAGATACATGTTTAAATGTGTGCTCTACGGACTTCTTCTGCTATCTGTGACATTCCATTTGCTGGGTTCTGTCCTTCAAGCCTCTACTGGCTTTGACCGACCCGTCACCTTATAGTGCTATGAAGGTATCTAAATAAATGAAATGAAATTAAATGAAATTATTATTATTATTATTATTATTATTATTATTATTATTATTATTATTATTATTATTATCATCCTTATCGTAAGTTTCATTTCCAGTACCAAGGCCGCATGGTCGTTCCTGGACACCTAATAAAAAGTATTCTTGATTATTATTATTATTATTATTATTATTATTACTATTGATACTTGGTGCTTGATAAATGGTCTGCTCTTAAACAAGGGAAAAATAAAAGTAATAAGTTACACACGAAAGACTCACAGTATGTGTTTCCCATACAGGATTCATTCGAAGGTCTTATGTCGCGTTAGTAAGGTTCGAGATCTAGGAGTGTTATTGGACTATTTCCTCCCCTTCGACGCTCACGTAACTCAAATAACTTGGTCCGCATATCGTACACTGCGAATGGCCTGCAGACTGTCAAGAGAGTTTCCGAATCCCAAGACGCTACTTGTCCTGTACTCTGCATTTTCATAATCTCATATGGAATATGCATCCGTTGTGTTGGAACGACACCCGGAAAAGCAACTCTTTAAAGATAGAGAAAGTTCAAAATACATTTCTGTCAATCTATAACTATCGATACTTTCGTGATAGACTATTTTTAACGCACAACGGCTTTGTAATTTATGAGCTATACTTATTCAGCTTAAATCAACGCCGGGAAAAAGCAGACTTATTGTTCTTGTTTAAAACAGTTCACGGTATTAGTGACTGTCCTTGTCTGCTCGAGCTCATACATTTACGAATCCCACACACGGCGACGCGTGTGCCGATACCTTTTTATGTACCATGCCCTTCAGACAATCATGACCCTCTGTTTCGTACGGCGAAAACGTTCAAAGGTCACGCCAGCGACCTTGACATATTTTTTGAACATAAGGAAAGTTTTATAAAATCTCTCCGTGCGCTTTATGATTGCCTCTAAAGAAGCCCGATTACTTTGATAAGTCTCATTGTCAACGTTCTTTGTCTTGTGCCGATTGTCAGTGTGTGTTCACTTCTCCTCGGTCGAGTCGGTTTGACTGACGCCTTTTCATCATGGACGTCCTGTTTTTCTAGATGCTTGTTTTGAGTTTTTGTCTAACTGTAATTTCGCTTTTATCATTATGTTGTTTTGGGTCTAGTGCTTTTTTTATACTTTATAGCTTATGGGTGTGCCAGCACCAAAGCCGGATGGCCGTTCCTGGGCACCAAATAAAACTCATTCTTGATTCTTTTGTTATTATTATTCTTATTTTATTATTATTAATATTATTAAGATTCTAATTGCATTAACTCTTACTCCATGGTCAATCTATATTTCTTCATTTTTCAATCGCGTTTGACCGAGCCCAGAGAAGTGACTGTTAATACAAGATGGGTATTTTAACAATGAATAGCTACGTTCCTACCTGAATTAGACATTGACTATCGTTTTCGCAGAGCGAAATATGCAACCGTTAGCTCGCCCAATTTTTCAGCTATACCTATGACTTCGAGTTTTCCACGGTACTCCGTCCTCGTATCCCCGGTATGGAATGGTAACAATCTGTCATCATGTGTTCCCTTCTGAATTTAAAATTGTAAAAGTAAATAGGTTTTATATAAAGTTTTTTTTTTTTTTTTTATCGAGCTCACGAATGACTGTGCTACTTTATGAGAATCTTGCTGGGCTTCACAGATGGAGTTTATTTTTTTTAATGTAAACGAATTTAATTTGCGTAATAAGATCCCCCTTTCCACATTTTTACTTTATTGCTTTTTAGCTCGGTTGTGCACGTTGAATTTCAAACATAGCTCGGTCTTCACGTAGATCCACAGCTATCGAGGAAATATCATATTCATTCAGCGTTGTTCTCGAGGAATTTCTCTCTGGATTAATCTTAAAAATTATCTTCGGTTCGCTTCCATAACAAAAAAAAAGATAAAATAAAAAAAAATATTTTTTTTTTGTTGCGGCCTAAACTTGAGTTTCCGTCGAGCGTGCGAGACTAACATGGAGCATATCTTGTCACCTAAGTAACAGTTTCTAAAAAACTGTTACTTGAATGATTTAGACATCATCAGATTAAGACAAAGAACCTACGGACATAATGTAAGAGTGCAAACAAGCTGGTGTAAATCGAGCATAATTACAAATAACCCCGAAACTGAGGTTGAGCGCCTATTCGGTGTTCTCCGTGGAGCCGCGGTTCCACAGATTGTACATGAAACAAAAAGACGTTGCTGACACGATGACAAGTATCCACAGTTTTTGGGCTGGCTGGGTAGCGTTTTCGCGGCTAGGCTAATAAACGAGTGAAAAGTCATCCACTAACATATTGCACGGCGGAGCGTATTTTAAAGTATGCCTTTTTTCTTTCCCCGCAAGGTCGAACGTCGATAAACATAATGCGGGAGACCGGCGGACTCTCCGGTTTTTTCCTGCTGCTCCGAGTGACCCTGACCCAGTTTGCACTGTGGGTGGCTACCGGCACGATTTGCGTCCTCGCCCTATTCGTCCGCAAGGGGATGTGCAAATCAAAGGCCAGCATGGAAGGAAAGACCGTCATTGTGACTGGCGGAAGTTCAGGTACACTCTCGAGTCGTTGTCACGAGGATTAGGATTGTACACCGACGCGCGGCTGTGACGTCACACCGCTGTAGTGGCGCTGCTATCGCCGTGGCGCATGCGCACTCAAGAGTCTTGGTTCTGCGCACGCGTGGCGACCGCACCTGCCCCTGGCAAACGCGGACTTGTTCGTAAACTGCGCGTTGGTCGATATGAACGTTAATTAAATTCGTGTCTTTTGGTTTTCGTCGCTTTCATTTATTGTTTTAAGATTTTCCATGGGGTTGAATAATCCATGAAAGCCCTCCATGACACAGGTACCACGCCATGAAGTGCTTCCACGCCTTGTACAGTCTGGAGCAAAAGTTTGCGGGGCACGGGAGCGCGTGCCGAAATGCATCGCCGCGCCGTCCGACGGCGCGCCACCGCATTAGGTAGCCGCGTTTTGCGCATGCGCGCCTTTCGTGCTCGCTATCATGTCTCTTTCGCTCGTTTCTTTCCGACGCACTCCTGATAACAGAAATCGGCGCCAGGGGCGCAAGTTAGCGCTTCGCTGGCTGTCATGCTGCGCGTCTGTTTCAGCCGCGTCAGCCCCTCAGCCGCCTCAGCCGCCGCGTGGGTAATTATAGACCTTTCCAAGAAAGAGCGCATGGCCGGTGCCATTTCCAGTGTTCGTGCGTATGGCGCGTGCTTTGCTCGTTTTCCGGAGCGACGCACACGCGCGTGCTGAGCTGTGGAGATCGCACGCTGGGTTGGTCACTCAGCGCGGGTGCTGAGTCAGCAGAAGAGTACGCGAGGCATGACAGTCAGCGAAACGGCAACTTGCGCCCCTGGCGCCGACTCCGGTTATCAGGAGTGAGTCGGACAGAAACGAGCGAAAGAGGCATGACTGCCGGCACGAAGGACGCGCATGTGCAAAGCGCGGCTTTTTAATGCGGCGGCGCGCCGTTGCACGGCACAGCGATGCATTTCGGCACGCGCTCCCGTGCCCCGCAAACTTTTGCTCCCGACTGTACCATCAAGCAGACAGTCCGGTTTTATAGTTCGCAAAACATTTTTAACTCGGAACGCGTTACATGGCTGGATTTGTTGCGGGAAGCGTTGCGCTGGAGCGCAAAAAAAGTAACCGCCACACAAAGGCCAAGGCGCTTTAAAGCATGCATAACCATAAACAGGCTGTGCACGAGAATACTAAGCTGTAGCCTCCTATATGCTGACAAAGCATGGCAGATCGACACGAGAGGCGGCCACCGAGATGGAAAAGGTGGAGCGGCAGACAACGGATGAGAGGAGAGCCACGTGACCGGCGCCCTGCTGCGGCGATACGCCGAAACACACTTCTCCCGAGCGAAGAATTGTGTTTCGGGTCCTCGCCGCTGCAAAAGCTGTGCGCTGACGTCCAGGTTCCCCGAGAAATGGCTCTTTGATACTCTGTGCTACCGAATCCTCGCGCTCCAAATCCGTGACCGGGCACTCTACGGCTCCGTCGTCGAACTGCCAGGCTTTGTGAGTATAGAGGAGGTTATCGCTAAGCAGGCATAGTCGCTGACAACTTAAGAAGCCTAGGTCGTGGCCAGCCCCGAGAATCTTTATAGAGTATTTACTCGAGTTATTGCCGCACTATTTATGAACAAGGTCCTTGTGTCTACTTTACCCCAGAATGCATATATACCCAATCATTGTGTCGCGCATAAATAACAAAGCGAATAATCAGGCCGAGAATACGATTCTTCATACAAATGCAATCTTCACAGATGGTACCTTCGAACGAAGACGTTATCTCTGTCCTGTAAACAGCTGGAATCATGTTCTCGATCGCGATGATTGGCAATCCGCGTGTTCCGCGGAAAAGCGAACCCCTGGGGTTTTCTTCATAAACATTGCGGCTATTACTCGAGCAAATACGGTATCGCTCCGGAACCAATGAGATTTACGCCTTAGCGAATGAGAATGCCGAAGAAATATTCACATACCAAGAAACGTAAACATAATAAGCCACCATCTGCTTTTCTGACCCTATTAGTGGCTATAAGATATATACTTAGCCATAATTACTCGTACATAATTCTAATAAGCGAGATTTACCGAGCGTCAGAACAGAAATCGAATCCAGAACCGATCGATCTGCACCCCAACGCGTTTAGCATGAAATTTTTGTGACCAACAACCACGTCGTATCGCGCCACCAAGCGGTGTAACCTTAGCGACTGTCACTCGGGGAGACTGCGGTAGCAGGCGACCGTGGGCGCGCGCAGCTGGCTCCTGATTGGCGAAAAGTAGCTCCTCACGTGGCATCATGACGTCACGGGGCGGATCATAGCGCAACTTCGTGATATGGCATCACGTGACTTAACTGACGCATAGCCATAATGTGAGGTCCCTCCCTCAAGACTCGTTCACACAGTTGCGTCGACTGCGTTGTGCAGCGTTGCATCATGTAGCACAGCGCCCGCTCATTGGCTCTTCGTAAGGGTCGCCGTAGCAACAGCTCGACGCAAGCAGTCTTAACACAGTCAAACGCAACTATGTGGACTAGGCTTTACTCATCAGGCAAAGCGTCGCGTGAACTCTTGAAGGTGATGCTCTTGGTCGAGGGCATGCCGAATTAGTTTGGCGTGACGAGCTGAAATCACTCTTGCATGAACCCCAGAAATTACAAGATTGCCAGAATCCTTCGTTACAAAAAGATATTTCAGGTGGTCTATAGAAATACTATCCACGTTTTAACGGCTCTCTCAACTTCCTATCCACTCACGTCGTAGCAGGAATTTTCAAAAGACTTTCTACAGACTTTCTTTCGACTGAAGTTTATAGAGTACAGTAAATAGAAATGATATAAAATGTATATCACCACGTGTGTATAAACTTTCTGTTACCATATTTCGATGGAATTTCTGTAGACCAGAATCGATATAATAATAAGATGTAGTGCCGAGAAGCGACATCACACCTAGTTGGAGCCTAATCGCGGAGGCTGCTTTTCTCGTCTGTGTCAAATAATTATCCACTCTTTCCAAGATTTATACTTGAAGATGTAGTTAACCAACCCCTATAAACGACATTTCGTATAAAGTGTGCGGGAAAAACAAATGCAACATACTTGTAATTTGTTTTATTTTCTAGGATGGGCCTCGTCTAAGTAATTGCCTTTAAAGTGTAGGGTATATATAGAACATGGAGCAGTCAACACAACTGAACTACTAGCGCTATGAAAGCTCCGTAGCGTGTTTACTTATGATGTTCGCGCATGTGAACACGACAAGTGGTGAGTGCATGTTTCCATGAATGTATCGTGACAAACCTAAAATTATCATTCTGAATATTTTTTTCCCAGAAAACAGATTTGTTGGCGTTAGAAATCGTATAAAAACGTTGCTAAAAGCTCTATCAGTTTTTTATACAATTTCTATCCGAGCACTATACACACAGTTCTATAAAAAGTCGCCAGAAAAGAGCGTCAAAAAACCTATAAACAGTGGATAGATAAATGGATATACATTATCTTTAGGATATCTATAGCCTATATACACTATTTTGTATAGTAATCCTGTATAAAGTGGATACATAGTTTTGTAAGGGCTTTCCGACGACTTTAAAGTCGACGACCGGGATCCCAAGAAATGGTGGTTTCCGGACTTCATGTACGAGTGTTTTGAGTTTATCATGCTTAACCAACCCGGCATATACAAAGCGATAAGGAGCAGAAGCTATATAGACATGGCCTTGTCAAAATAGCCATAGATAATTTGAACACCATAACTTCCGTAAATTACCCCCGTTACCACAAGCGGCTCCTCTCAACCCAGAAGAACCAAGAACTCAAGGCAGTATAGAGCACCCTAAGGAAGGAGCAGCATTCTTAAAAAGCCTTGCTTTAAAGCATACTTCTTACACACACCACTCCTCCATAAATTTAAGTATCTCGTCCATTCCAACAAACCCAGAGACATGAGTAGGCTGCGCGTGCAACGCATCGGATATCATCAAAAGCTTTATTTTAACCAATCTTAACAAATAAAAAAGCACGCAGAATGCCCACAAGATGCAATCTTAGTTCTCCGTGTTTATGAGAATCTTCGAGACAAGTTTAATATTTTTTTTCAGGCATTGGCAAGGAGACAGCCAAAGACCTGTGCAGGCGGAAAGCCCGCGTCATCATCGCCTGCTGCGACTTGAAAGAGGCGAAAGCGGCGGCGCAGGAAATATTCGAGGAAACGCAGCAGCCTGTGATCGTCAAGCACCTCGACCTGGCTTCGTTCAAGTCGGTGAGGGCGTTCGCCGAAGACATCGTCAGGACAGAACCCAGGCTCGACGTGCTCGTCAACAATGCGGGAGTTGTGCTCGGTGAGTGACAAGAATATCGTCACTAACCACTTAAGAAATACATAGCGTGGCGAGTACCTAGCCTCTTATTATCGCTATTTAGTCAATGAGATAGTAGCAATCGTCGATAAAAACTAAAAACGCAAACTAGAGAATCAAAAAGGAAGCGTGAACGCAATGAGCCACACCTTGCGTTTATTCAACATCGGTGACAATGTCAACACACTGAAAGAACCGGCTCGTGTCATACAGAAATAATCCCTTCTGTATTGCATAAACCATTTCTATTTTTTTTACGTGCAACAATTTATTGATGTATTATAACGATGATAATGAGTGAAACGAACTCCTATTAGTTGAAAACAAATAGCACTAATTCGATTACACGCTTCGTTCACAGTGAGAACTCCATCAGGTATAATGGCTGGTTTTTCGCGTGGTTATATTGCGATGAGGAAGCGATCGCGTCTGGCTTAGATATGCGTTTTTTTAAGGTTTCTGTTACTGGAGCGTTGATTCGGATTTCGCACAACTAGCTCGCCTTTCAGTCTGCGGTACTTGTCTGACTTCCTTTTCAGATTCAAGCAAAACAAAGCTAACCGAAGATGGCTACGAGGAGGCTTTCCAGATCAACTACTTAGGCCATTTTTTGCTTACTATGCTGCTACTTGGTGAGTCAATCAAAGTCGGCACTTTGTACTCAAGATATGTGCTTATACTCTTTTATCGCCATTTTAAAGTATTTTCATCAACGCTTTAGGTGTTTGTATTAGAGCTCATCGTTTTGTGGGTACAATTGTTTTTTTTTTTTTTTTCACAAAACGTTTGGCATTGCCTTTGGATAAAAATTTTTTTTCGAGTAGCTGGATTGTTAATAGGGTTGCTCTTTTTAATTTATTTTCTCAATTAACATCTCCGCCAACCAGTTTTTCGTGCAGTAGAAGTGCTCAGGTCTTTAATTATGTCATGTAAGAGCGCAACTATTTATGATGAGCCCATGTGAGAATTATAACATCACATATACTCCGTTCACCACTAAGGTGATTTTTCGGTTGTAGCTACCCTCTTGCCGGACCAATCAATGTCTTCCCTTTCATCACATGGCCCCGCTCATTGCGTGTGGGTATGAACCGGAGCGTGATCACGTGGCGAAATATTGATGTATACTGATCTAAAGGGCACGTAGCTTCCACTGCACTGTTAGATTAGGGGTAAGCGCAGTGTATTAGAAACTGCTACAAGAGATTAACTCTTACATTCTTCTAGCGTCACCTGTCCCCCTATTTGTCTCCTCTCTCTGATTTATATTCTTTTGGCGGAAAGAGCAACTGCATCGCATTCAAACTCGTTTCAATATAATCAAACTTGTTTTCTCGACGAGAGAAAGTGACTGAGTGTTTGTTTAAACTTTAGCGGCACCGTTTAAATTTAAGGGCGCTGTAATAAAGGCAGATGGCGAATAACGGCCACCAATGTTATTAATTCAGAATGTACTTTATCAGCTGAATGCCACGAGGAACCGTCATAAAGAACCGACAGGATCTCCCCGCTATATTTAGCGGGAAAATTGACATCACGTGATTACGTAATGCGGCAAGTTCACGTGACGTCATGTGATCTCAAATCGCGTGACGTCAATTTCGCGCAAAATATTGGGGGAAATCGACGTCACTACAAAACACAACTACCACCTCACCACGCACAAATCAATATCACTTGACTTGACGCTACGTGACGTGGTCACGTGACGTCAATTTTCCGCAAAATGTGTCGGAAAATTTAGATCGATGTCACGTTTCCACGTTATGTTACTTCAATTCACGTGATGTGATTTTCTTTGAGACGGTTTTGCGAGGCGAAGTCGTATTTTGGAGTGGTGTATAAGCCTAAGTTTTGGCCCGCTACTTATCACGTTCATGGCAAAAGCGTGCATCGGTAAAACGTGTTGTTTGGGGCAACCGACTGTTGTCGATGGGGCAAGGCCGGCCATTAACAGGACGGTAATATTATGTGGGAAAACGCGTGTGTTTAGCGGCTTCAACAAGGGCTGCTCTGACAGCCGATAAGGGGACGGATTGTAGGTGTTCTTAGAGGATGATAACCTTTACTTTTTATGCAAGATACAAATGGTTTGACTTCTTCACTATAATTAATACTTCACTTTCATAGCCGAGATCGAATGATGATTGTCACATTCACTTAGACTAATTTAAACCTCTGTTTTCCGGCAAGAATGCGCGATTTGAATAGGTCTGTTTAGCAGCGTCACCTAGACCATTTAGCATGAGAGTTTCCTGCGCGAACTGGCCACCACATTGGGGAACAAATAGATTTCCCTTTGTTTTTGCACATTCATCTGTTACCAAAGGCATAGTTCTATTCTACCTGTCTCCCATAGCCCACCGTTCTCGGTGTAGGGGTTTGGTAGAAAAAAAGAATGAAATAAACACGCGTTTTTTTAAGGATTTAAGTCGCCACTTGGTTATGATGGGTGAGCATTCATCTAGTTAATAGAAGCGTTACTAATTATGCCATCCAGACACATGGCTGGGATTTTATTTGAAGGGTGTTTGTGCGTGTGTGTGTGTGTGGGGGGGGGGGGGGCTCTTTGGCGTGTGATTTTTCCGGGCTATTATCTGGCATCATAGAACTTATGGTACATGTATATGCAGAACAATAAAAAGGGAAGGGTGAAAACGTATTAAGAAGTAAAGGCAAGCAGGGTGTACGAAAAAAAAACCGATTTCCTAAATTGTCCTGCAAATTACCTACAGATAACGTCACTTGACGTTTAGACGTCACATAAAGTAGTCATGTGACGTCATTGTGTCACGTGACAGCTTGCCGATTAGCGGATAAATGTTTCCCAACATTTTTGCGAGTATAGTTTATTCGATAAATTCGACGTCACTTTACAACATAGGACATCACTGTGACGTCACGCGACACCAGGTCGTTACGTGCGACGACCGGCCTACGGGAAACAAACTCGGGCATCCGCAGCGAAATCTTACCCCTAACGTCTCTCGCCGTGGGAACGTATCTGCTCTTTCTCGAGTGAGCTGAGCCGTGGTGACGCCAAAGTGCGAATGCGGAGAGCAAGTCGTCTACTTCTTGCGCAGGAGTTGCGGTGACGTCTGAACGACGCCGAGCTCTGATTGGTTTTGATTGAAAGGAAAGTGGGTAGACCTCAATGCTAGATGCCTCGAGGTCTACCCACTATTTTGCTTTTAATCAGCCACAAAGAGCGCGGCGTTCTTGCAACATCGCAACACCTGTGCAAGAAGCAGACGAACTTGCGCTCCGCATGGACACTTCCGGTTCTGATCTAGACTTCGAGATTTGGAGCATTTGAGGGATCAGATCTACGCTCTATCTTCTTGAAATGGTCACTTATAACAATGCATGACTTAATTCACTTTTATAATCAAAGACTGACGCGCGCGCAAAAAAAAAAAAAAAGAAAGTAAAATGAAAGAATATGCGCGTACCGGAAGCGTGCCAGCGCTTTCCGATAGATGCCACAACTGATCAGTTTGTTGCCAAACAAAAATGGGCGAATGCATTGTTGATGATTTCGTAAAAATAACACATCTCTGCTCTCCGCATTCCCATAAAGGTACGTGCTGACGTCACAACGTTTTAGGAAAGCCAATCGAGAAACCGGGCCTCTAGCAAGCGTCCTCCCACTGCCGCAGAGCACTGAGTGGTGGGTTGCCGGTTACAGGCTCGTCCCTAGTCTGAGCATTTTCGCATTTTGTTTTTTCCACAGATCTCCTGACCAAGAGTGCCCCGAGTCGGGTGATCAACGTGTCCTCGGTGCTGCACCACCTGGGGAGCGCGGACCACTTCGAGGACAGGGTCAAGGGGCGTCATCCCATGAGGGACCCCGTGGCTTCCTACTGCAACAACAAGCTCGCCATGCTTCTCTTCACCAGGGCTCTTGCCTACAAGCTCAGACATCATGGTACACACTGCGGCGGCGTGAAAACTTCGTTGCTTTGTCCAGCTTTACTGTTTGCACGCGTGCGCTTACTCTTATTGTCATTGTTAGTAATTTTATTACGTCAAGTCGTTACGCGATACGCTGCTCTCATGATATATTACAATAGAAATCAAAGAACAAGATCCTGTAAAACGGTTTTTTGAAAGTTGGGGGTGTTTTCCGTATAAGGAAACACAAGATTGGAGGTGTGTATTAGCGTTTCTTTTAGAGAAGTCCGGTCTTCTCTAAATATTAGCTTTCTTATATATCAGAATGCAAAAAATTGCTTTATATGTTTTTCTATCATTAAATTGCGAAAGATCAGTTGCAAAAGGATTAAAATATTCAGTAGGTTGGGATCAACCTTATCTTGAATTTTCTACAATTAGCCCCGGTTCTTCCTTTCATATATCGTTTAGCAGTGAAACCCGTGATATTAAAATGCGTAAAATAAAATAAAAGAGAAAAGAGAATTATTTTTTTTTCACATTTATTTAATAACAAAATGAGTCTCATTTGACAGAACTATATCATGTTTGCTTGACATCCGTCTGGGAGGAAAAAAAGAAAGCAACAAATGAAACTATTTTCGATCTTTGTTTCTTGTTTCGGTGTGCACCATACGATATGTCATCAGTTTTTTCATGTTACATGTAAAACACGTTACTTATTTGACATTCTAAAACATTTTTTAATGTTTTGCGAATGCGCTGTTCTCGTTACGCACCTGTTTACCTGAAGAAGAAACACATTTCATTCGAACTAGTGCTCTCATGTAGGGGATTATTTACGTCTCTATAAACATAACCCTTCGCCAGCCCACTCCCTTCAGCATCATATAGCGTTAATGACAGCCGGGATTACATCTAAAGATAAGGTTATCGATAAAATGTTTGGTATGCCATCTGATTTGTCACAATCCCACCTTGCTCCAGGTGTCACGGTCAACGCTCTGCATCCGGGCATCTGCAAGACACATATAGCCGATCACTCAACTGGCCTGGTGTCCTCGTTTTTTCATTCCATTCAAGCACTGGGCGGAAAGGTGAGATTTTCAGAAGCCGAACTTGTGTCTAATAAGTCATTCGTCCGTTCGGTATGTTCCCGGCGCCCCTGTAAGAAATTGCAAACATGCAAAGTGAAGATTATTGTACGAACGGGCTCGAACCGTATACATTTAATTTTACTCACTGAGAGCATCAAGACATTAAGGCGTCCCCAGACATGTACACGTTACCCAAAAAAAGTAACTAAATACCGTTACTCGTTACTCGCTCAAAAAGTAACTAAATACGTTACTCGTTACCGATTCTCAGAAGGAACGCGTGAGTTACCTCAAAAGTAACGAGTTACTTTCCACGTTACTTTGACGACCAAAATACACAACTGTTTTTGTTTCATGGTTTATTGTTTTCTTTTTAGTAGTCATTGCCCTTCAGCAGCAGCTGCCTGTAGAAGTTTTCATCAGTTATGTTTCCCCGCTTCCTTGAAAATACATCTCCGGCGACGCTGAAGAGTCATTCTACCGACGCGCTCGAAGGAACGGTAGTGTTGTGCTTCAGGAAGAGCTGGTGAATCTTCGAGAACGGCGCATTCATTGAGGACAGCGGGTAATGGGTTATGTGCCTCCCCGTGTTTGCAACCTCCGGGTTTACATTCGGTCCGTACCCGTTTCTAGAAGGTTCAACCAACGAACCTGATTGTGCTCGCTGGGTGAAGGACATTCCCAGCTGTAGAGTGCAATACAGCAACGTTTATCGCTGGACACGTCAGTCGAACCGTTCGATTGACGTGTTCAGCGACCGTATGCATTTAATTTTACTCACTGAGAGCATCAAGACATTAAGGCGTCCCTTTCGAACGTCCGGCCTCCAACACGCACTTGTAAGCCTTCCGTCGTGCTTTCACTGTGCATGCCATCCCGAGGCTCACTAGAGGCCGAAGTGTTATCCAAGGTCGGAAGCACGCGCTGGAGGCGAGATAACCGTAACTCCTCCACGCTGCTCTATACTGGCAGTGAATATAGTCGCCTTCTAACCTCTTTCACTTCCATGGCACTTCCCAGCGTTCGTAAAGTTGATCAGTATCAAAAGTTTGGTTATGAACTCAAACTTTCATTTGGAATTTATATGCAATACAACTACATCAGATCAATCAAATCAGTTTCTGAAACAGGTTACACATATTCAGATGTATTCTATATTTGTTTAATTAAAAATAATTGTTCGCGCAGATTGTTTTGCACATGTTAGCATAATTACCAAAACGGCTGTGCCGGCATACCCAGACATGGGAAGCCTCAACACCACATAGAAAAAAAGGCCTAGTGCTGAAGTTTCTGCGTCGCCTACTGAGGGCCTGCGCAGGTCATACTTCGGACACGACTGCTGTGTCAGTATTCATTCGACTCATACCCTCACTGACTGAACGCGAGTTCCAGCCCAACGTGTATGTAGCCCTCGTGCCCGTGCCCTCGCTGGTCCTCAGAAGATGACGTCGAGCATTCATTACTACTTTCTACAAGTATCTAGGTGGTGTGTAGCATGCGCGGAAGAAAAGACCGACGGACGGAAGGAGGAAATATAAACGATTGTACGCTAGTTTTGTTTTGCTTCAGTTTTAACGTGACTAACATTTTCTAACGTTTATTTAGTATAGCATGTTATATGAAATGGTGCCGTTGCTTTCTTTCTATTTACGCATCTTTGATTTCCTTTGTACAATTGTCGCGTAATGTTTGGTAGAACTGATGTGCTCTTGTCACTATATTGAGCTGCTGAACTTTAGGGGGCATGTGCTTTATCAGGCACCACACCTTTATCCTCGCCCCCGACGCGGTGAACCCGTGAAACAAATAGAGAAGAAAAAACAAACTTCCTGGAAATAGGCGGATCTATTATCAAACATTCGATGCTTGAAAGCATGATATCAACTGTAAAACATTTGACTAAAAACTCCGAGACTGGTAAGAAAATGGATGGACAAACACAAGGTCTCAAATACAGCTGAAATTTATTCGATAACGAAAGGGATTATATAGGCGTCAAATCCTACACAAACGACTGTAGGATTTGATGCCTATATAGGCCCTTTCGTTGTCGAATAAATTTCAGCTGTGTTTGAGACCTTGTGTTGGTCCGTTCCTTCTCTTCCCGGTCTTGGTGTTTTTAGTCAAATGTTTAACCACCACCAGCTTGTTTGCGCCCTAACCTTTTGTTCACTTCTATATCAACTATAGTTCCGAGCTTTATTTAAGAAGATGCGCTCGTTTCTGCAGACGGCGCGCGAGGGCGCCCAGACGTCCATCTTCCTGGCGGTCGAGCCCAAAGTGGCCAAGGAGACGGGCAAGTACTTCGCGGAGTGCCGGAGGCACTGGATCAGTTGGAGGGCCAAGGACCGGGCCCTGGCGGACAAGGTCTTTTGGAAGTCTGTGGGGCTCGTGCACCTTGAAGACTCTGCCAATCAGTTGATTAAGGCATGAAGCACGTCGGCTAGGATATCTTCTTCGATAGTCTGGCCTGTAATCCGACAGTCAGCTGTGAAGCTGAATTTCTGAAGAAAATATTTAATAAAGAATCAGAGTTTTATACGCTTGATTTCTGTACGACGCCCTAAACGGCCGGCTTCGTAACATTTGATTCATTCAGTCAAGTACGGTTAATTCATCTGCATGTTTTGCTTTTGTTTTGCTCTTTTTCTTTTCGGAGACCGCGTAAGAGGATGAAAATGCCGCATGAATAAATTATACTCTATTTCATCGTAAGTCCTAGCGGTGCAGAAAGCTACTTGTAACAGAAAACAAAAACGCGCAGGCCAAGAACGCAATGTCACGTCCCATTTGTCGCGCTTGATTGGATCAGTCGGCGGTAACACAGGTATCTAAACACGGGATATGCCGTACTCTAGCGCTCCCGAGAAGCTTGTTTGGCCACTCTGGCTCGTAGCGTTGATAGCATTAGTATAAAGTCGTTCCATGCCAAAACGTCCCAGGCGTGACGCTCGACCATTGACGATTCTTTCGAAAAAAATCATAGGGGTTCCATATGTCTTGAATAGTCACTTGCCTAAATATTTTCGTCTACAAATATTTTTTGGCCGCGCTAGCGCTGTTAGAAATTCCCGATGAGGTGCGAAACTAAGCACAAGTAAACAAATTGCCAAAAGTACAGATCTTTAATTATTAACGTACAATTTCTTCTGTCCGATTCCTATTCTACTTGCATTGTTGCTTCATATGAGGCCGATTTTAAATAATACAGTGTTGTTTTTTTTTGCTTTTTTTAAGTGAAGACAAACTGCTGAAATTGTGCCGTTTTCGAGATTTTTTTGTTTAAATTTGGGAGTCTGTATACCCGTCCTAGGAGTGTTTTCCGCATTTATTGTAGATATACTTTTTGTATGAAATAGCTTGCTACCGTTAAAAAAAAGGTTCTTGTTATATTAAAGCGTAAAGTTGCGTAAAACGGCATTTTGGTTTAAATTAAACTGCAAATTTCGCAGTGAGGTGGTCCAAGTAAAAATATGCGATACCACTCAAGCGATAGAGCGCCATATATGAACTTGTGATTTATAAAATTTAAACGAAGTAATTTTTTTAAGCGAGAAAATATTTGTTGAAGTTGATTTTCACCAGACAGAACGACGGCAATGGACCTTATCTGAGCCCAGGCAGATGTTCTGGTGCTCTAAATGTGGCATGCAGCTTAGTTTGTGCAGCAATAAGTTGTCAAAAAATAGGAAGCAAGAAAATACAGTGCTTTATTCCTCTTTTTTCCAGGCAGTGGCTTGTGCCTGGTGAGTGTTACGTTATAAAGCTGGGAGCTCTCGGTGCCATCTGTGAAAACGTTTTAACCAGAGCATGCAGGTTGCGGTTTTAGCCGTTTTCGAACTGGACGGAAACGTAACTACGACGTTACTAAGCACGCAAGCTCTATTTGCAGAAAAGTACATCTTGTAGCCTAAAATGGAGGGTGTGAGCTAAACGAGACGAATAGTTTAATTACAAGCAGATAAATGGCCTTAGGCGATAGCTAGTGCCACAGCATGCGCCACGGCTCAGGTGAGCTCCTATCGCCGCAGTGCTGTGGCGGAAACAAAAAAAAAAAAAATCTCGAAAACGGCACAGTCTCAGCATTTTGTCTTCAATTAAAAAAAAAAAAAAAACACTATATTATTTAAAATTGGCCTCATATGAAGCAACAATGCAAGTAGAATAGGACAGAAAAAGTTGTGCCTTGATAACTAAAGATCTGTACTTTTGGCAACTTTTTTACTTGTGCCTAGTTTCGCGCCTTTTCGGGAATTTCAATCAGCGCTAGCGCGGCCAAAAAGTTTTTGTGGACGAAAATATTTAGGCAAGTGACTCTTCAACACATAAGGAACCCCAGGGATTTTTTTCGAAAGAATCGGCGATGGTCCAGCGTCACGCCTGGGACGTTTGGCATGGATGACATTATGGTTAAGCTGAAACCAATCATAGACTGTCCATCAAAACGCAAAGTTTCCGATATAAAAAAAAATGTTTTTTGATTTACCTTGGTACACTGTAACCTTGGGAATCTTTGGTGGGGGACACAGCTCCCTCAAACGGCTGACTTAAGCCGGGGTCACACTGCTTATACATCATACAAAAGACAGCCTGCATACATATTCGAACGCGAGTCACCGCGAGATCACTGCTTCGAATGCCGCATGGCGAAGAGTTCATGGAGGAAACTTGGCAGACTGCATTCGAACCACGGATATTGCGGTGACTCGTGTTTGCAAAAAATGCAAGTGCACAGGCAATCTGGCGGTAGCTAATCATGTCCTTGAACACCTAAGACTTTGGTGTAAAAAAGAAAAAAAAAAAAACTTTTAGTCGAAGAAACAGACAAAAAAGGGAACGTCTCGCCCTCAGGCAACTCGTTTATTTCTGAAACATCCTATATATACCCACACAGCCACTCTAGAGACTATTTTTTGTATGAAGTATAAGCAGTATGGACACCGGCTTTACACACATTCGAGGGGATATTAGGTTAAGGTACCAACAATTTTAACGCGATAGCGTTTACGAGCTCGTGTCGCAGAAAAGCTGGCGTCGGCGTTGGTGGGACGCAAAAACCCCTGATCGGTCATAGGGTCATGACGTCACAGCCACGTGACCTCGCGCGGGAATTTCAAGCAACCCACAACGCTCATGTAAAACGTGACGTCACGCGTGGCATAAAAGGGATCAAAACATGACATGTAATACGCTTTAAAGTTCGCCGCATTCTTCAAATGGTTTCACTTTGTAAAGTAATTAAGTTTGCCTTAAAAAAATCGAATAATTTTAGGGGGATGCGGGATTGCAGCCCACGATGCTTTGGTTCCGATTCAGACATACTACCGACTAGGCCACGCAGACACGCTTGCCCAGGTTGGGAACGAGCGGGGTTCATATGTTTAACTATCGTGTTCCACTCTTAAAGGCGATGCTTAAGCGTCCTCCTGTAATTTTTAATGTTGACCCTAGAAACGTTGAAGTAAAGAGATGAACAAAAAACGTGACTTTACGAATTGTATTTATGTGGCATGATCGTTTATAATTATGTTGAGACGTGATTTGTTCGATTCACTCTGCGTATAGCCGCTTAAAACATGCTGTATTCGCAAACTTTTGATGTCTTCAGCATCATTGGACACTTGTAATTGCGTGACGTTAACAAAAAAATACTCATTACTTTTTATTAAGTTTTATACTTATGTCATATTGCCACGAGCGTCGCCAAGCGAGCGATCGCGTGCCTGGCGGAAGGACTCGACTTCCGGCTGCCGAGTAGATCCGACGCTGTTATCATGAGCTCCATAAGAGCGGTATAAGCGGTTCAGCAGGGCCGCGGTAACAGGAACCCGGTGCCGATTTCCCAGGTACGTCAAGTCATTCTACCATCGCTACAGTTACTACTGTTGTGCACACTGTATTTTTGTACGGCAACGCAAGAGCTCGGCCTTATCCTCTCGAACACTTTCGCGATGCACTGGTACGCCTAGCACTTTTCCCCGATGTGGTAGCCCTGGGGGCCCACCAGTACAGCCATGTGAGGGCCGTGACATCTGAGAGCCAAGAGGGCAAGAAGAAGATCCTTGCTGCCAGTGAACTGACAGTCAAGGACAGCCGATGCGTAGTGATCGACTCGAGCACACAGGACACGCGTCTCAAGCTTCACTGAGTGCTCCACTTCGTTCATAACGACGAGGTACGAGCGACTCTAGTGCCTTATTGCAAGGTGATGGAAGTCACCAGAGATAAGTGGAGTGTGCAAGGATGCCAGGACAAGGTGTCGACCACACGTTCGGTGACCCCCAGGCCGAAGGCGGGTTGCACAGTGGGCGATCTATCGCATCAGCTGCGCGTCGCCGGGGGCCCCGCTCTCGTCGTTGTTCCGGACAGGGCGCCACTCTTCCTTCGGTGCCGCCCCGAGGGCCATATACGGCGGGAGAGTAGAGTACCATGCTGTGCGGTTTGCAAACGTTTCGGTCAAGACGAAGGCCAGTGCGTCAAGACATATGCGAATGTCGCTGAGCCCGGTGGAGGCGACGACGCGTCAGAGCATCTCATGGTTGTGGCTGATGCCGAAGAAGCCGCCGGAGGCGGAGAGAACGAGTTGCCAGCTGAGGTGGCGCCCTCCTTGCGCGCTTCTGTTGAAGACAACGGCCCCAGCAAGAGAGAAGACGATCGGAGTCCTGCACTCAAGGCGACACCTGATGACGACATGCCAAGGTACATTAGATTTTCTTTCTTTTATCCCATTTGACGAACTTCGTATTAAGGAAAGCACTTTTAAAATGAAACCTAAGCTGTCTTGCGGTACAGATGGCATTCCCAGCTTGATTGTGAAAGGGTGTGCCGAGAATCTGTCTCCTGTCTTTTTACACATATTTAATTTATCACCTCGTTCAAGAGTATTTCCGTATATCTGGAAAAGTGCCGTAGCTGTTCCGATTAATAAATCAGGCGATCCTGGAGTTGTAAACAACTACCGTCCCGTTTCATCATTGTGCAATTTTTCCAAGGTTTTTGAGATGGTAATACTGATAAGTACAAGCTTGACTGCCAGCTTTACAGTGTGGACGGTGCGTCCATTGCGGTTCTCGGTCCAGGAACAAGTGCCCGAGCTCTCGCTGGCACTCGATTGTCATGAGGCTTGCGGCATCGGCTGCTTAGTCCACCTGCCGGCGGCGCCGGTACATAACACCTCTTCCCCCTCAGATGTAGCTCCCATAGCGTTCTGGAGGGTGCCGATTTCTTGGAGGTTGCTCCCTTCTTTCGCTTCCGGCGTCTGTCGTATGTTTAGGTGTCGTCTCGGAATTATCTTTGAATGACGATCTCTCGGTAGGGTGATCCTGTCGAGTGTCCGAAACAGGAGCAGGAACAGACCACTCAGCCGATGGAGTCGATGTCATAAATTGACGCGTGATTTGATGCACGTGACCGCGGGTTGATCCAGTTGCTGTCTCCACCAACCAGGAGCGACTTCCAAGTCTTTTGGTCAACTTTCCTTGGATCCACTTGGGGGTTCCTTTGAAGTTTAGGATATAGACTGCCTGTCCCTCGTGGAACACCCTGGACGACGGTGTCTTTTCCGTAGCTTGTTCCTTGTGACTACTTTCTGGATGAGGAAGGATGTTGGTAGTAAGCTCCCTGTTGAACATCAACAATGCTGGTGTTTTTGCTGCAGAGCTGCAAACTTAGTTTGTTTGTTTGTACAGGAATCTAGCAATTCTCAGTGACAGCGATCACGTTTTCTTTCTTGTCAAATCATGCGTTCGGCTTGGCCATTTGTCGCTGGATGTTACGGAGCGCTGGTCACAAACTTCACGCCATTTTTGTCATAAAAGTCTGTTATCTCCTTGGATACGAAGACGCTTCCGTTGTCGGAAACAATCTTGCGAGGCAGTCCAAAAGTTGTGAACAGACCTCGGAGTTCTTTGATGACCAGTGCAGATGTGGCATTAGTCATGTTTCAAACTTCTAGCCACTTCGTGTAGGCATCTACAACGACAAGGAACATGTTTCCTTCCAGAGGGCCTGCAACGTCCAAATGTAGCGTGTCCCAAGGAAGTGATGCGTGATCCCACGTAGGAAGGGGTGCCTTGCTTGGTATCTTCCTGGACTCTTGGCGGATGGGGCAGCTGCCAACAGCTTCCTCTATGTCGCGGTCGATGCCAGGCCATTACACATAGGTGCGTGCAGATGACTTCATCGCCACAAGTTTCTTGTGTCTAGCATGAACTAAGTTCATGGCTTCAGGACGTGCTAAGGCTGGCATGACCACCGGGGATCCCCATATGACACATTTTTTGAGTGGACATCTCTGCGTCTTTTTGTCTGTACGCGGTAAAGTTCTTCTCCGTGAGCTCATGACATTTGCCTTGCTGCACAGCCTCGTAGATCCGGGACAGAATCGGATCTGCGCATGTCATGGCTGCTATCTTCTCTGCTGTCAGCAGTAAACTTGCCAAGGCTTCGATAACCAGGACGTCTCCTTGTGAGCAAGGCTCGTCGTCACTGTCAGGTAGGGGCAGACGGCTTAGAACGTCTGCGTTCTGGTGTCGTGTCCCAGGCCTGTACAGGAGCTTGCAATCGTAAGCCGATAGTTTGACGCACCATTGTCGCATTCGGGGTGACAAGACTTGTGGTACCGGCTTCTGTGGTCCCAAGATGCCGAGCAGTGCTTGGTGATCGGTGATAATAACGACACTTCGTCCGGTGATGTATTGATGAAAGTGCATCGCCCCAAACACTACAACTAATTCTTCTCGATCAAGCTGTGAGTAATTTTTCTCGGCATCCACTAGAGTTCTTGACGGGAACGCGATTGGAGCTTCCCTGCCCTCGTGGTCGACCTGCGCAAGAACTGCGCCGACTCCATATGGTGACGCATCACAGGACAGAAGCAGTGGTTTCGATTCATCGTAGTGAGCCAACGTGTCTTGCAAAGTACCAACTCTTTCAACTTCCATAAAGCGAGGGCATGGCGCTCTTTTCAGTGCCAGGGGACGTTTTTGGCTAGCAGTATGTAAAAATCGCAGGCTACGGTCGCTCGGTTTTCTAAGATCCTGTCGTAGAATGTGAGCATTCCGTGGAACGACTGCAGCGTGTCTTTTGACGTTGGTTCTGGCAACTCCCTGTACGCCTTGATCTTGTTGTTGTTTGGATGAAGACCAACCGCATCGATCGTGTGGACCAGGTATGTCACCTCAGAAACGCCAAATAGGCACCTCTCACGGTTTGCTCGCAAGCCAGCTTCTTGGAGTCTTGACAGGAGAAGGTTCAGGCGCTGGGCGTGTTCCGCAGTTGTGGCACCGCTGACAATGATGTCGTCCAGATACACGCTGACACCGGATATCCCTGCAAGTGTTGCCTCGATGCATTTCTGGAAAATGGCTGGTGCTGCAGAGACTCCGAAAGGAAGTCGCTTGACACGATAAAGGCCCTTTATCGTGTTGATGGTAACAACTTCAGCTGTGTTCTCGGTGACTCGTAACTGCTGGTATGCTTGAGCCAGGTCGATGGTGGAGAAAATTCTCCCTCCCCGCAGCTCTGCGAGCACCTCTGTCACTGTCGGCAGTGGATATGACGCTTTGAGCGTCACAGCGTTGACGGTGCTGCGCTAGGCACCACAAAGTCATGTAAATAAAGCCCAATCAAGCTAAACTATCAAAGGCCCAAAAGGAGGACTCATCAAACCAGGTGCGAAAAACAAACATCATTCCATCGGCAGCAGCTTTAGTTGCAACGACGGACGCTCAAGATGCCGAATGTTTTTTTGCGATGCACGTGAGCACTCGTTCGACCAATGCAACGTGCGTTCCATCAGTGAGAAAAAAAATACTGAAGAGAGACGGCCGCTGTTTCAGGTGCTGCAAAAGATATCACCGGGCAAGAGATTGTCGCAATGCCAGATTTCTCCACTGCACCAACTGCCAAGGGAGACACGTGACTTGCCTCTGCGATCCTGACCTCAAACCCACCAAAGACAGTCCTCATTCCTCGTCACAGTCAGGCACTTCGGAAGTGTCAGTAACGAGTGCGGTGTCTAACAGTGTCGAAACAGTTCTTCTGCAAACCGCCACAATCTGGGCAGAAGGGGAGACTAAGCGCCAGTCTATTCCGGTGCTTACTGGATGGGGGGAGCCAGCGGACGTTTGTGACGACCGGGCTTGTCAACGAGCAGTCTTGTAAGGTTCTAGGAAAAGAGGATTTGAGCATTACACTCTTCGGCAATACTTCCCTTGGTAATGCGAGTAAACTCCGGAAGGTAGAGGTATGGCTCCAAAGCCAATACAATCGGAGACGCGTACGAATTGAGGCTCTGGAAGTTCCTGCCATTTGCCATTCTTCTGCGTTCCCTGTAAGTCTTTGCAGGAAAGCTCAAACATGCACGCTGCCACTCGCCGATCTTTCATGCTGTGGGTTCAAGAGAGACTTTGCCATTGATATACTGATCGGAGCGGATAATTACTGGAAAACTGTCACTGGGTACATCAAGCGACTTGACAGAGATTTGACAGCGATAGAACCAATATTTGGTTGGACACTGCAAGGTCCAGTACCACCATTACCGGACGTGGGCTGGCACCAAGCAACTGTTATGCAGGTAATGACTCGACATCAAAGCAACCAGTCTTCTCAGCAGCTACGGGAAAGAATTCCCTACCTGGGGAGGATGTGCCAGAGCCCAAGCAGTCAAGCATCAAGAGTGAACTGGTGCCCGAGGAACAAGTCCGGAAAGACAGTGATTTGGAATCCGACGAAACGGAGGCCCTGAATTGGGCGCCCTATACGCTGCTGACACCTTGCAATAGCCCCGGCAAAAGCAGGAAATATGGTTTCAAAGATGATTGGGAAGCAGCTAGCGCTCAGCTGCTATCGGAGCCTGTCGGTTGGTAGCGCGAGCTGAGTGCCAGTGGCTCTAAGGAGGACAGTGGAATCCCCGACGGGAACGTCATGAGCAATGATGGGGAGGGGGATGAAGAGACTCCGACTGGTGCTGTTGAAACACGTAGAACATTCTGAAACTGGCCAACCTTATAAGCGTTTTCAGTGAGATTCAGGAGGGCAAAGTGGTCAGTGTCGACTGCAAGAAATTTCGTAAACGGGACCAACCCGGAGGGACCATCAGTTCACCTTCGAAGACGTTTGCATCAAAGAATGAACAGTTGAATGGCTCAGCGAATCAAAAGCCAGGGGAAGATGGTGACGCAGTTGTTGCCGAAGTTCTTCATGGCCTTATAGAAAAGAGTGTGCAAGGGTCAGGTGGATTACTGGGTTACAAAGTCTCTACCGAAACCCTCAGACATCTCTTGCGAACGTTCTGCAAGAGCAACGGTTACCGCTACCTTCAGGACTTTGTGAGTGGTGAAGCGGGGCTCAATTTATGTGCCCTTTTTGAACAGCATTTGGTGGAAATGCAATATATTGCAATAAAAAACCGTCGCCGTGGTAGCTCAGACCACGGGTCGTCATCCGATCACGGGCCCGAAGTTTCACCCAGAATAACCAGGAAGTGGCGGAAATGTTCTGCTCCCGTTCCCGAGAAGCAATGCTCACACGGAGCCAGCGGCGAAGGATAAGTAGCGTGAAATCTTTCGAATTTGGCCGCTTGGAGCTGCAATCTGCAAACACGGTAGGCTCATCTGACTCAAGCGGCATTCAAGTGAGAGATGTGGCGCTTCTCAGGAACGACCATCGCCCAATAACATTCGGATATCTGGCCGTCGTTGACGAGAACTTCCCTGGTCGAGATGGGAAAGTGCGTGCCTTAACTATTTGACTCGGAAGTCGCGTGAAGAGAAAAAGACCCATCCAACGTCTTTCCCGTCTAGAAATTCTGACGAAACAGTTGGTTTGACTTTGTTGGGTAGGAGGATGTTAGAGAATGAACACGGGACGACGAAGAAGTGGGCAACGGGGTCACGCGCAGAAGAAACCCGCCATGTTCTCATTCTGATAAACCGCTACCATCACGTCGATCGGGTCGTACTTTCTTCAGGTCCCAAACATCTTCATGTTATGCCGGCGGCGCCGGTACATAACAAATTCACAAACGTTTGTACAGTTACTTCAGCCTGAAAATAAACCCCGAGCAACACGAAGTTTTGAAGGGCAAGTCGGTTCAATCTAATCTATGCTCTTTTTTAGATTATAGTGTTCTATTTGTTCGTGACAATTCACAGGTCAATGAAATACATTTTATTATGACAAAGGCATTCGATAAGGCTGACCACAATACTCTTCTTACCAAACTAGATAGTTATGGTTTGTGTCCGACGTACTGCCATTTGTTTAAACGTTATCGCTCATGTCGTGGAAATTATGTTCGTGTGTCAGGGCTCATATCTGATAAATTTTTGTCGCCTTCCGAAGAGCCCCAAGGGAGCAACCTTGGTCCACTTCTATTCTTGATTTTTATGGACAACATCTCTCCTAGCGTGAAAAACTTTGAAGTATTACTATTCGCCGACATCGAACTATTTCGCTGGTTCGTTCCTACTCGGAGTGCAAACGTCTTCAGGTTGACTCGTTGGCAATTTTAAGGTGGTGTTCGATGAACCATCTTTTGCTTAATCAGCAAAAAAACAAGAATGATGTCCCTGACTAGAAATCGAAATTCACTTGTGTTTCCTTACACAATAGAGAGCAGTGTCATCTCCCGAATGTCCGTCATTCGAGATCTTAGAATTTTCGTTGTTTCAGCTTTAAATTTTAATAATCCTGTTTCAGCTATATGTAATGCCTTTCTTAGAAATCTTAGGTTGATATCTCATTTTACGAAACAATTTTCTTCTTCTGATTGTCTTGTGCGTTTATTTTGCTGCTAAGTGCTCACAACGCTGGAGTTCGCTTCAATTGTTTGGAATTGTATCAACCACACTGCGTCATGAGCGTGTTCAAAGACGCTTCATAGGCATAATCTATGACGGGCATTTTAGGTGCAACTCTTACTACAACTATATTGGACTACCTAAAAAAATTAAATTTGCGCACTTTGCTCGATAGAAGGCGTTTACATGATTTTATGTTTTTACGTTAGCTTGCGAACGTAAGTATTGATTCATCACTTTTGCTAAGTACTGTTTGTTTCCACGTTCCCTTGCGGTCTAGTCGGTTTCAGAGCCTGTTCTACCCCCTGAATATATATGATACGTCTCCCTTAACAAGAATGCAACTGGAATTTAACAGGCTTGACCAATCTGCTAAAGACATTTTTAGTGGCGTGACACCTTTCCGACGTACACTAGAGTCGATAATTTATGTATAATGTTTAGATCTATGTGGCCGTCGGCATTTCATTTTCAATGACGAACTGTGTACCCCTATTCTGGCTATGTGCTCTTTGTGGACACAACAAAATAAAGATTATTATTGCAGTGTCACTGGGCCCCAAACCCCTGACAAGATGGGGGAGGGGGGGGGGGGGCGCCGGCGGTGACGCCGCCTAGCGAAGCGACGGACAACACAGGTATAGATCCCAAGCGAGCCCGGAAGGACAACGTCGAGGAGGTGCAGAAAACTGGTGGGGCTAGAGTCGAAGAGCCGCCACTAAAAGCGGCTCCGGTGCGACGGATAAGCATCAAACCAAAGCCCAACGTAAAACAGGACAGGAGAGCACTAGCGACACCATCCTCGTAAAGTCGAGGGACCGTGCTCGAAACGGCACTGCCAGAGAGGCTAAGGTCGGCTCGACTCCGAGAGAGCCTGGCAGAGCTACAAATTGATGGAACTGTTCAAGGCATGTACAGGGACGGTGGGTCTGTTGTCTTCACTCTGTACACCAGTGCAATGCTCTGTCTGGTTGGTCTGATTTCGGCAAAATGGCAGCGACCCTCGAGGCTGCTCTTCTCTTTGCCACGCTAGATGTGCGGGGCCTTGCTGCACGGAGACGACAGTACCATCTTAGACTCCTCTTTCTAGAAAACTATCTTGACATGGTTGTTGTACTAGAAAGAAAGGTGAAAAGCGTAGAGCAAAAAAACCGCAGGGTACGCCCGTTTAGAGCTCGGTTCAACATCTGTGTCGGTCTGTCGTTCTGTTCGTACTTCTGGGGGGGGGGGGGGTCTTTTCTTCGTAATAATATAGGTATTGTAGAGGAGACAGTAATTGTAGGCGAAATGGGTCACCTGGTTGTCTGTGATTCTTCTTTATTTTTCCGGTAGGCAGTGGCGCGTGATCAGTATCTATGCGCCAAACAGAGAAAAGGATTGCAGTTTTCATTGAGCGTGTCGTGGGGTCTTTGAATTTTCAACGTTTAATTATTTTGTTGGGAGATTTCAGCTGTGTATGTACAGCAGAAGACACAGCCCAAAATTTGCCGGTTGGAAATCAGAGCGCTCTGTTTCTAAATACTAATGTGGAAGAACACAATTTGGAAGACATTGAGAGTGTTTTGTCTAATTTTTATTTTTCCCAGTTTATGCACTTTCAGCGCCAAAGCCATGCGAGATTAGATAGAGCTTATATTTCAGCAATTCTTGTGCCACTCAATTGAGACTACAAAGTCAAGCATGCGTCTTTTAGGGACCATAGTTTAGTTGTCTTTACACTGGGGGCAAAAGAAGCAAAGTCGCCCTTTTACTGGTTTCTTTTGAAATTTAACGAAAAACTTCTCAAAGACGAAACTTTCATGAGCAGTGTAAAAAAAAAATGTTTAAAGAAATTGCTAACGGCCTAGGCCACCTTTGTGGGAACGTGGGAACAGTTTAAAACGGAATGTAAAGTTAACTCTACAGAAATAACGTGCAGACGACGTTATAACGGGAGGCTAAAGGAAAACGAGCTGCAGGATCAGCTCGAGTTTTTGTTAAACTTCGAAAGTGCGCAACCCTGGAGCTTTACCAAAAACATCATCGAAGTAAAAAGCCAGTTAGAGCTTATCGACGCTGATAAATACAGGGGGGCCATGATAACGGCGAGAGCACAACGGCTGAGGTCGGATGAGACACCGACCAAGCGCTCTCTTTACAATAAAAAACGATACGCGGCAAAACAAAAAAAAGAAAACGAAATACAAGAGAAACTGCACGGACACGTAATTACCCGCGATAAAGTAACAATTGAGGGCGCATTTTACAACGAAGCTGCATATGACTCGTTCGTCAAAAGTTTTCGTGTCGGTGTCAAAAAAAAAAAAAAAAAACCTTCAGTAAATGAAGTGAAAAGTGCATACATCACGCATGCAACATACAGCACAGGATTCGTTTCAATAAAGAACAAGCACAAAACAAGCATTCGAACAACATAAATGATAATAAGGCGCTCATGATAATAATGCGAAACACGTAGAGCTCACCGCATACGTTTCACGGTAAATATTACTGCTGAGCAAGCTGCCGCGGCGACGGCAGCTTGCAACGTGGAGAGTGACGTCACTAGCCTTTCATCTATAAAAGAAGAACCCTTTCTATACTCTGTTTCACCTCCCGTCCGGACTCAGCGGATGCCGCGAGCTATCCTAGCCAATCCCGTTCTGTGGACGTAGCCCGCAATACGCTTTCCGCGCGTCACTATGACCCCTCTCTAAGGTCAGGTGACACTCACACGGCCTTGGATTGGCTGCGATGGCTCGTAACATCCGCTGCGCTTGGACTTAAGGTGAAACGAAGTATAGAAACTGATTTGATTGTTGTTGCAGCACCGCTATGGGTAGGCCATGCATAGTTAGGACTCCCGAGGTGCAGCGTGAATACGTGAAGCGGCAAAGGAAAAAGAAACGGCAATACGACCAGCGGCGGCGTGCTGCCACCAGCGGCGGCATTTTGTATTGTGAAGTGTGCAATCGTTGCAGGTAATACCACAGCTTCGCTGGCCAACCACTTTCAAAACGTGGATTGGAGCCTCAACTTTTTAGGGCACCATCAAAACCGTTTGGGGTGTGAAAGCGTGATGGAAGGTGGATTTAAAACAAAGTTTCTGCGACTCATTCGGAGGTTGGACGAGGACGTAAAAGACGGCCTTAAAGCACCAGTTAATGTGCAAGAAATAGAGAAAGCAATCGACGAATTGCAGCTTGAAGAGTCGTCCGGTCCAGACGGTTTAAGCGCAGCTTCTTATAAGGCTTTCCAATACGAAGTGTCTGAGGTGTTGTACCGCGTATTAACAGAGTCATATTATGTAAAAGAACTTCCCCCGACTTTGCAAAGAACAGATATTATTTTGATTCCAAAGATTGGCGATCCAGTCAAACTGTTATATGTTATCTATGTCCCCATCAGTCCAGCGAACTTAGTCTATAAGATCTATATGAAGGTCTTAGCCAGAAGACTTCAAAACGTAATAAAACAAATCGAATGGCAACACCAAATTCGTAGCGCCAAGGGACGAACTATCATCCATCAATCTTATGACGAGAAGCATTTTAGAACTCTGCGATGCATCAGAGGATCATGTTGCCTTGCTGCAGCTTGACTAAAAAAAAGAAAAGCTTTCGATCGCGTTGTGCATCAAGTTCTTTTCAGTATTTTGGAACACATCAACGCTGGTGCTGTACTCCTAGGTGGGGCTGACATGGCTTATAAAAAGTGTTTCGCGAACATAATCGTTAACAAGAACCTTAGTAAAAGCTTTCAAGTACGGCCTTCTGTAAAGCAAGGGTGTCCGTTATCTCCCTTGTTGTTTGCCACCTGTCTTGAGCGAGTTTGTTTAAAGCTTCTTTATATTAAGGAAATAAGGAAATTTCGCCTGTTTGCGAACGTCAAAGTTTTCTCGTACACGGACGACTTAGTCGTCTTTTGTCACGATGCGGAGAGTGTTAGCGAGGTTGTCAATGACACTATTTTGTTCTGTAAGTTGTCCGGCAGTGTCATAAATTGGGGCAAATGTCTGGGATCCTGGCATGGTAGCTGTTAAAGCGCAGCAGTTATTTTTGAATATATCCAGTTTGCTCGCTCTCCGGCTAAGCACCTCCGGGTGCCACCAGAGCACTACCAAGACACTGGAGAATACTCATAGGAAGAAATTGAGCAGGCCCGGGAAAAACACTAAAGAGTGTGTGTGTGTGTGGGGGGGGGGGGGGGGGAGCATAGTCTGTTGATGTTTGCCCGATCAACAGTGTGTGATACGTTTATTGTTGCTAAAATTTGTTATATCCTTCAGGTGTTGTGGATGTCGAAGGTCAGTGTCCAAAAGCTGCATTACGTGTTTGCAGTGTGTGTATGGTGTTGAGGGGGGGGGATGAAAAAGTCGTACAAGGTGGAGGATTGGGTTTACCTCGTTTGTTTCTCCGTCATGTGGCGTCAATATTTGTTTTTTCGAGGGATCAGGAGGACTCCTTTCTGCGAAATGTACCTTAAGTTAGACTAAAGGATGCATTGTCTAAACTTGTTGTGTCTTTTAGTGATGTTCAATTTTCACGAGTTCGTAGTTTTCTGTATTAAGTGGTGCAATTCTTACAGTTTTTCAAAGTGCGCTTTTCCCTGGAGTACTTGAGTGTGGTTTCACGGAAATGTTTGTACAAGGAATTAATTGACGTAGTGTTGTCAGTACCACTGTTGCGCTCTCTATATTCTTTAGACACTGGAAATTATGTTTTAAAAAGAGTCAAGAAGATGTGGGTACGCCCTACAGTAAAATCCTTCTTTTTTCGATTACACAGAGACATACTTTCTGTAAAACCTTGGCTGCAAGAAAGATATGTTTTGTGACCTGGTCAATTGATTGTATCCTATGTAAAAAGTCAGAAACTCTACATCATATTTTTCTAGATTGCTAGGACGCAGTGTTCACTGGGAGATTCTACAACGTACTTAAAAAAAAAAAAGTTTGCCTATATTGGCTCTTAACATCCATTTCCTCACGACAGATAACGGAGGGGGCGTGTCCTATGACTTGTTTATGTTGTTGAGTCTCCACAGTATGTGCAAGTCTAAGATCGCGGTGCGACCCGCCGACGTGAATGCTCGACTGGTCAAAAACTACTTCATCAAAAGTGTCTGTTACGCACAAGTAGATTTTACGTTGCGGAGCGATCCACTAGATTACCTGAACTTGTTGATCTGAAACCTTATTAGTGCCTCATAGTCCGGGCAATAAGCGGTCGATGCGTGTAAAACGCACGTGAAGTAACCACACTGACTCTGCGTCGTGTATTAACAGGTAATAAAGAAAAAAAAATATTCGTGGATGCATAGTTGCAGTACTTGGCTTTCGCGCGGAGGACCCTGGTTCGATTCCTGGGAGTGGACACTTCTTTTTTTTATTGTTTCAATTCAGCGTTCTCTTATGGCGAATTCGCGTATTTCTTTCTGCGCGCTCTCGAGCGCTCTTTCCAGAGCGCGCGAAATCGGGTGGTGGAAAGAGAGTGCTGTGGCCTGATCGGCCGGTTCATTCCAAAGGGCGCCTCTCCCTCTCAGAGCGCTCTCTACCACTCCGTCGGTAGCCGCCCGAGTGCGGAGCGGCGCAGGCGTCACGTGGTACTTGGACGGGGATCACGTGGTTTTGTTGACGACGGCCGGCATGTGGTCTGCGGTGGTGTGCGGGGTCTGGCGAGACGGCGATTGATATGTGGTTCTACAAAGTGCTTGTGCATTCGACGGTGCGAGGATTACAACGGACGGGGCGACATTGGTTTGTGACCGTAACAGGAAAAGTCGACGTGTGAAGTATTTCCAGTGCTTTTACGAGATCCTAAATCTCGCGGCCGTGATTTCGCTAAGTCTAACCGACGAAGAAAGAGCTCGCAGCGCTCGCCGCTGTTTTACCGGGTTTGGTGGCCGCTTCAAGAAATTTTCAGGTTTGGTAAAAGTGCGTTCAAAGGTTTGTGTTGTAAAATAAAGGGAAAGCCGAATCTAATGCACAGTCATTTGCGTTACATGGTGATATGTGTTATATCCGGCTTGCACAATATTTCGCCGTGAGAAAAATACGGTTTATTAGGCAGTTTTAGTATAGCGTTGCTGGCTCTTACGTACGCAATACGCAATAGTATAGCGTACGCTAAAAATGACCTGGACGGACCGAATTTAGTTGTGCGTTACATTTCCGAGTGAACATCCCGCATAGTACTTTTCTATTCAATTTGCCAGAGCCATAGAATTTCGCGTGCTTATAGCGCCACCATGCTCCTGGAAAGAAATTTTAAAATTAAAACGTGTCCAATCATTTTATTTCAAATAAGACCAAGCCGCAGCGGCCTCGTCAAGCGCGGTTTCCTGCGGGGTATACCGAGGCTATACCAGTACGAGTGCGTAGCCAAATTCGATCACGGAGCCTCCGTCAGTCGTCTCGTGGAAACGGCACCTTCTATCAATGCTATCGCGGAATGAAATTCATGACCTACTGATGTCCAGTGCATAGCGAGAACTTCGGCGATTTATTTGAGAGTCGTTCGTCCGTCGGCGATGATCTGTGCGAATAGGCTTAGCGTTGAGCAGATCGCAGCGTCGACGCACATTCGGAGCGGTGAACATTTTCACTGTGCACTCCTTCAGCTGATTCGACGGCAGTAGGTCCCAGAAAGCATTGCCGAGCTGAACATCACGCAATTTCACGTAACACAGAACTTAAAGAACACCATGTCGCCCCTGCTGCGCCAGTCGAGGTAACCGCCATCTTGAAACTGGCGCTCTCGTTGGGCCCGAGATTTCTCGAGAGCATCCCGCAAAGCCCGCTAGCCCGCGACGCAAAAACCCCAGCGTTGCGTGCGTACGCAATACGCTAGTCCTTTTATTGCGTTCTGCAGATGCGCACTCCCGACCCGCAATTTATTTGCGTACGCAAAGCTTTAGCATACGATCCACTAAAACTGTCTATTGACCATTTTATATTTGCCTGCTCTGCCGTACGCATGACCGCTATCGCAGCGCGTTCACTGTCGAAAACGCGATGACTTGACAACTCTTTCCAAGCATTAGCTTTCGTTCTGTTCTGCAAAAATCAATTCGCAAACTGCTGTTTTTTTAACATATTGATGCGTAAAACAATTTACGTCACAACCGTTATTTCATCACGTTGCGAGCGTAATTTTTTTTTTTTTAAGCATTATTAAAATTCTGAAGTTTTACTTCCGTGACTGTTCTGAGAATGTCAGAGCGCTCTGAAGCCAGCAGTTGTGATCGGCTGAAAAGAATCCCGAGTAGCTCTGGCGGCGAGGAGGGGGCGCTCTGCTGAATCAAGGTCAGAGGAGAGAGGCGACCTCCCGAATTCACCATTAGATTCTAGAACCTTGTCGTCTGATCGAGGTAGAGATGTTTTACGCTCCGAACGTTCTACGCCGAATGTTCCAAAAAACCCCGCGGGTACAAAAGGTGCTCCGCGTGGTGGTCCGGGATCAATCTTTTGCCAGCGCTCGAGCCAGCATCCTCGCCGACACCGACGCCCGCAACGTTTTATTATTATTTTCAGTTATTCCTTTTTTACTTGTAGTGGCACAAGTTCACCAATAGACTTTAGTTCCTTAAGTTCTTTGCCGCTCATTATTTGTCACACGTGACAGTTTGGTGAAGGTGCGGGGTATTGCAATTTATGCCCGTAATGCACGCCCTTCAAAAGGCACGCCAGGCAAACGAGATCCTCAGCCTAGGGAGGCTGACCCTGGTGGAAGACGCCGGAGCCCAATCGAGCCGTCGTACCAGAAATCAACCCCCCGAATTTTGTCTCTTCGACGAGAACCGGAAGACGAAGACCCCGACGATGACCATCCCGGCCGTCGTCGTCCTGCCTGTCGCTCCGGGGACACCTACTACCTTCCTCGGCGAGATTCACGAGGACGTCGAAGGCTCCATCAACCAGTACTATCGCGTGGCCCGCCGGAACAGGTTGAGTGACGAGCAGTGCCTGCAGAACCTCTGTTTTTTCACTGGAAGTAACTGCAATGCGCTGGTTCGAAATCCATGAAGGTTCCCTGACCTCGTGGGACATTTGCAAGAACGAGCTGACCAGTACGTTTGCCAGTCAACACCAAAGAGAGAGGACCGAATAGCTGCTGCAGTTTCATGGAAGACGTCCCGCGCATGAGGTCCCGCGCCGACCTTCAGGCTACCGAGTAAGAGAATCTGCGTATTCTGATGCGTCGCTTGAAGGGTGACATCTTCGGTGGTCTTGCGCGCGACCCCCCACCTACCTTCGAAGAATTCGTCACTCAGGCCACGAACTTAGAACGTGCCATCCTTTAAGTGCAAGCCACTACCATCGGCGCTAGAGCGTCGCTGCTTCTTTACCATCGTGCTTCGACATCAGCCCTAGCATCCCTGGCATCCGCGATATCATCCGTGAAGTTGTCCAGGCAAGAACTGAAGAATATGCCGACCACCGCTACACGTCCGGCGTCACTCTCCATCGCCGGAGTAGTCACAAAAGTCCAGCGAACTATCCAACCAGAGACTTCTCGTGATCGCGGCCTCAACCGAAGAGCCAACGGTGACATACGCTGCAGTAGCCCGATGGTTACCGAACGCTGCTTCTCTATACCAGAAGTTACTTCGACGATAAGTCCCATCTTCGCACTGCCCCCGACTCGAGGAAGATCGAGTGTACGTGTGCCATGAACCAGTTGCGAAAAGGAAGACCGACGACTGGTGGACGTTTGACCGACGATCTGTGTGCTTTCACTGCGGTGAAGCTGGCCACGTATATCGACGATGCCCTTACCGTGAATTTGGTCCTCGAGTGTTCGCGGCAGATGCCCCGTGCCCCAGGTACGGTGAACGACCGAAGGACATCGAGGAGTTCCTGCGCTGGCCACCATCTTCTGGGCAACCTCAAACTCACACTCAAACTCAAACTCAAACTCAAACGCTTTATTTCTCTCCGATTGGAGAGGGAAGACAGAGAAAAAAGCAACTCAGTTGTTGCTTGACGAGCCTCTGCCTCCCCACAGCAGCGAAAGAGGACAGCATGTACATACACATAATGTTTTTATCACCATGACACTTATTTCACAAGTATAAACAATAATAAACAACATTAGATGGGGGAGGGGGGAAGGGGGAAAAGTAATCGATTTAGCCAACTTTACAAGTTCCAGGGGCACTCTCACAAACATGGAACGTACATTTTTATGGTTTCATTCAAAACTTCTACATTCAACTCACTCAGGCGATTTAAAAAAAAAACGAGGTACTATATATTTCACCGTCTGATTACCGTAGTTCGTTCTGGAGTGCGGCACTAACCATGTGTCTGCAGACCTAGCTTCATAGGTAACCTTCCTCATCCTAAGGTTGGAAATAGACACGAATATATTTTCTTTTTGGCAAAAAAGATCTTTTTAATGCAAGAAAAAGTTTATAATAATACTGATTAGGAATCTGTACAATATTCAATTTACTAAATAATGGACTAGTATGACTATTATACTCAGTATTACATATAATACGAACTGTTTTTTTTTTTTTTTTGTAGAGTATGTATCAGTTTTATGTTGGTAGCGGTCGTATTCCCCCATACCAAGAAGCAATAATTATATTTTGAGTAGAAGAGAGAATTATATATAAGAAGCATAACCGAAATCGGGATGATGTGGCGATATTTGTACATAATACCTACAACTCTTGATGATTTTTGACACGTCTGTTGTACAGTCTCGTCCCATGACATCTATTGATTAAATATAATTCCGAGAACTTTTACGCTTTCAACTATATCTATACAGTGTGTTCGAAGAGAAAGAATGAACATATAAAAACAGTTGGTATTTCGTGATCTAAATAATACAGCTTTTGTCTTACAGTCATTTATGTTTAATGAATTTGAATTTGTCCAGGCATTTAACTTTTCCAAAAACTTATTTGCGGCACTTATAATCTGATCATAATCATCGCCTGAAAATAATATACTGGTATCATCAGCGTAAATAATGAGACTTACATTTTTATCAATATTTACGATGTCATTGATGAATAGATTAAAAAGAAGTGGTCCCAGAATGCTCCCTTGCGGTACGCCGGAAGTCTGTTTCCTAAGATCCGATTGTTTTTTTATTTATTTCAACACACTGGTATCGACAACTAAGATAACTTCTAATCATATCTAGAGCAACGCCACGAATGCCATAAATATGCAGCTTTTGAAGTAATGTGTCATTATTGATCCGGTCGAAGGCCTTTGAAAAATCTACGAATACTCCGAGTGTTTATAACTTTTTTCAATATTGTTTAAAATTAATTCCTTTTGTTTTAACAAGGCAAGTTCGATAGAGAAACCCCTCCTAAATTCGTATTGACCGAGTGTTAAGATAAAAAAAACTTTCGCAGAAACTATACAGCCTGTGATGTATTATTTTTCTAGAGCTTTTGAAAGTATCGGTAAAACAGAAATCGGTCTATAATTTTCGAGGCTGTTTTTATCTCCAGCTTTATATGCACAGATATCTTTGCATCCTGCATTTTTTTGGGGGTAAAGTTCCGTTCTCAATTGCTAGATTAAAAATATGTGTTAAGCAAGGAACAATCGACCGCCAAACATGCTTGATAGGTTTAATTTAAAAATCATATATATCGGAGCTCTTACTATTTTTTAAGCTTTGGAAAACAGAAAACACTTCATGTTCGTCAGTTGAAAACAGAAAGATATTTTGTGAAACGTTTTGGACATACCTAACGGCATCCGCACAGTGTACACTCTGGATAAGAGTAGCAAAATGACCACTAAATGTTTTGGCCAAAGCAACCCCTTTTACAACGATACCTTCAATTTTTATTTCTGTTACTTTATCCGCATGCCACCCTTGTTTTCACTTACTTTTTCCCATACTACCTCGGACCTCTCGTCATATTTAAATAAATTATTAAAATACACGCGTTTAGCCTGCCTTAATATTTTTGTTAATTGATTTCTTTGTTTCTTAAATGCAACCAAGATGTTAACATCTTTAGTGTGCACGAATCTGTGGTAGAGATTATTTTTCTTATTTATCTTTTTTGTTTTATTTCGGGTGTAACCCAAGGTTTACGAGACTTTCGAGGAACCCTATGCAATTCATAAGGAAAGCAGCGATCATATATCATTTTCAACCTTTCAAGAAAACAATTAAATGCTTCGTCAGCAGACACGCTAGACAGCACCGCACTCCAGAGCTTCGGAACTTATCTGTTCGAAAAGATCAAGGTTTCTAGCGCTTATATTTCTAAACTAAATCTGATCATCAGATATTGTTTTTTGGAGCTGTAGTCTACATTTGCAAGCATATATATTGGAAGGTGGTCACTAATAGTTTCCCCAACCACTCCAGCAATTACGTCCGTTTCTGAAATCTTTGTTAAAAATAAATCCAACAACGCCGTATTTCGGGGTGTAATGCGAGTAGGCTGGGAAATAACGTTGAAGAGTCCGTATGACTGATATAAGGTCAACAGTTCAATTTTATGAGAGGACGACGCAAGCATGTCTATGTTAAAATCACCTCCAAAACAGACAGTCAAAATGTTTTCACCAAGAAACTTAAAATACACGTTGAGAAACTCAAGAAAGGAGGAGATAATACCACTTGGCGGGCGATATCAACAGAAAAAAAAAACAGTTTTTGCATGTTGTAAAGTTAGTATTTCATAATCACTTGTAATAGCTGTAAATTCACTTATAAGTGTGCACTCAAGACCTCTTTCTACATGTATACATACCCCCCTCCTACTTTATTGGTTCTGTTTGCACTAAATATTTCGTAATTCTCAAGCCTATCCACTTCTTCGGTATTTTTATACCATGTTTCACTGAGCATAATTACATCAAAAGAAAATTAAAACCGTCCAAAGATATGTTTAAGTCATCAAATTTATTCAGACTCGATTGCACATTTAGGTGAAAGAAACAAAGTGGCACCTTTGTGGCACCTTTCATCCCCGAGGATCCCGATCTCCACCTTTGTTGCACCTTTCATCCCCGACGATCCCGCTCTCGACTCCCGCGGCGGCCCATGTCGCCTTTTGGTTGGTCCAGCCGAGGAAGCATATCTCCTATGCGTCGCCGAGAAAACTAAGTGCGGCAACTCCTGGTGGTGGCGTTGTCGAAGACGACCGAAGTAAAGAGCGCCCAAGGAAAGCCGGAGCGCTCCCACTTCCCCGACGCCACGCATCGCAACGACGCTTTTGCAACGGTGCCCAACAACCTAAACGTTGTTATTGATGGCCACGACGCATCGACCCTCGTGGACACCGGACCAGACAACTCAGTTTTGAGTGGAAGACTTTCTCGCCGTCTTCGCATAGTTACGACGCCCTTGGGGGGATCACAAATTCGAACCGCCGAAGGACACCTCCTACGACCAACGGAAAGTGCTCTGCCCGAGTCGAGATTCACGGCGAGACATGTCTTGTGAAATTCGACGTTCTACAAAACTGTGCCAGAGACGTTATTTAGGGCATAGACCTTCTTTGTGTATACGGCGCCGTCATCGACCTTTGAGAAAACAGGTTGACGCTACGGACCCCTGTTCTGCCTCCAGAGGAACCCAGAAAACGTCTGTCACCCCGAGTCGCTGCTAACCACGTAAACCTTCCGCCGCGATCACATGTTGTTGTACCTGTCGTCAACAATGCAGTTACCTGCGGCGAAGTTGTACTGAAAGGCAACATTTAATTGCCCCTGGAAAACGAATAGGCATCGGAAGGGGGTAAGTGAACTTTAGGACGGACGTATTTTGTCCCTCGTGACGAATTTCCGACCAGAAACGCAACACCTCACGAAAGGTGCCGCTGCGGGCCACGTCGAGGAACTCCGAAACTCCGCCGAAATCGCCGCGATTGCTGAAAATTCCTCGTCACCTCAGCAAGCGAGACATTACGTCTCCAGCGCAGCTCGACATTGATCCCAAGCTTCCGGGCCCATAATGACGGCAGCTGATTAGTCTCCTCGCCGAATACAGCGACTGCTTTGCGATGTCGTCGAAGGTTCGGCAAACCGCTGTTGCGAAGCAGCGTATCGTTAACAAAGACAACGCTCTCCCTGTGTATCGATCGCCATACGGAGTCTACGTGAAAAAAGAAAGGCCATTTAGGAGCAAGTACAAAAAAATGCTGAACGACGACGAAATCCAGCCTTCAAGCAGTCCGTTGGCCTCTCCAGTCGTACTGGTTAAGAAGAAGGACGGAACGGTTAGGTTCTGCATGGGCTACCGGCAGCTGAAGGCGACGACGAAGAAAGACGTCTACCCATTCCCCGGCATAGACGACACGTCAGACCGGCTGCGTCACTCTCGATACTTTTCATCAATGGGCTTGAAGAACGGCTACTGGAAAATCAAAGTTGACAAACGGGGCCGAGAAAAGACAGCCTTCGTCAAGCCGGATGAACTGTACGAGTACAAGGTAATGCCCTTCGGAATAAGCACGGCGCCAGCAACTTTTCAGCGTGTCATGGGCACCGTAGTTGTAGGGCTGAAATGACAGAGCTGTCTCGTCTAGCTTGACTACGTCGTAGTTGTTTCAAGGGACTTCGACGAGCACCTGCGACGACTCCGAGCTGTTCTCTAAGCCATACAGATCGCCGGACTCAACCTCAAGCCATCGAAGTGTCGGTTCGCCTATGACAAACTGAAGTTCCTAGGCCCCGTGGTTAGCAACGATGGCGTTCGCCCAAACCCAAAGAAGACCCGCGCCGTCGCGGCATTTCCAGCGCCGACGGACAAGAAGGCCGTGCGAAGATACTTTGGATAATGTTCATACTATCGGCGCATCGCTCGCGTTTTCGCAAGGATTTTCGCATGCTCAAAAACCTCACGAAGGACGCCGAGGAGTTCGAATGGGCCGAGGAGCAGCAGCAGGCATTTGACGGGCTGAAGCGAAGACTCCAGAGTCCTCCCGTTCTTGGGCATTTTGATCAGGATGCGGAAATCGAGATTCACACGGACGCAAGTAACGCAAGACTTGGCGCGGTGCTGGTTTATGTGAAAGGAGGCATCGAACGAGTCATCGCCTACGCAAGTCGTACACTGTCTAAGATGAAGAGAAATTACTCCATGACTGAAAGAATGTCTTGCGGTCATCTGGGCAAACACAAAGTGTTGCCCTTACTTGTACGGGAGCCTCTTCCGCGTATGTCACGGACCACCACTCGCTCTGCTGGCTTGCGGACCTCATGAACCCTTCAGGACGCCTCGCTCGGTGGAGTCTCCGACTACAAGACTTCAACATGACTGTGGTCTGCAAGTCAGGTCACAGCACAGCGACGCCGACTGCCTGTCCAGAGCCCCTGTTGAGAAACCTTCCGGCAGCAACGACGACGATGACGACGAGTGCATCCTAGGCGCAGTGAATACCGACAACATGGCACGACGTCAACGAGACGGACCTGAATTGCGCGAGCTAATCGAGCACCTCGAAGGACGGGGGGTTCATTCTCCCGTGTCTTCTCGAGAACCCTGCCGACTGTCGTGGTTCGACAAGGTGTACTTTACAAGGAGAACTTCCGAGACAGCTCGCCATGGTTCCTGGTAATCTCTACCGACCTTAGAGAGGAGATCTGCCAAGCCTGCCACGACGACCCGACGTCCTGACACCTTGATTACAGCCGCACGCTGGCCCGAATTCGTGAGAGGTATTACTGGTCCAAGCTCCCGAAGGCCGTTCACCTCTACACACGATCGTGCCACTAGTGCCAGCGACGCCAGAAGCCGCCGACAAAGCCGGCAGGTTTTCTGCAGCCGTTGGCTCCCCCGACCGCACTGCTCCGGCGGATCGGAATGGATATACTTGGTCCTCCTCCACCGTCAACGTTTGGGAACCGCTGGATAACCGTAACCAGAGCTTATCTAAACCGGTACATCGAAACAAAAGCCCTTCCGTTGGGAACAGCCGTGGGGGTTGCCAAGTTCTTTGTCGAATCGGTTGTCCTTCGACATGGCGTTCCCGAAATACTCATCACAGATCGGGGGTCATTGTTCATGGCGCAGCTGGTTCAGGAAGCATTTTGTCTGAGCCACACCGAAAACCGTTGAACCACGGCATACCATCCATAGACCAAAGGACTGACGGGGCGGCTCAACAAGACCATCGCCGACATGATCGCTATGTACGTCGACGTTGAGCACAAGACATGGGGCGAAGTATTGCAGTACGTTACGTTTGCCAACAACACTGCAGTTCAAGAAAACAGCAGAATGACACCATTCCAGCTGGTGCATGGCAGAAAGGTGACAACGATGCTCGACGCAATGTTACCCCACGATCCAGCACACGACGGAACCGGCGACGCCCGGTTGATAACCCAACGAGCATAGGAGGCTTGGCAGCTCGCCAGACTCGGACTTCAGGACCATCAGCGTGTTGACGCTCACCGGTACAACGAACGTCACCGCAACGTCCACTTGCAACCCGGAGAAGTGTGGATACCGATTCGCCGCCGCAGTCTCAGCGAGAAGCTGTTAAAATGGTACTTCGGAGCCTACAAGGTGTTTGGTCAACTCGGGTATCTGAACTACGAATTGACGCCCGACGCTACACGGTCTTCAGCACGCCTCCCTCCACTACCGGAAGTCGTCCACGTCGTTCGCCTCAAGCCGTACTACGCTCGATAAGAGTGTGTACTGCATTTTACAGGGAAGCTGTTTTCTGCTAGGATCCGGAAAAAAAAACATGCGTCCATAAATGTTAACAAAAACTCCCGTTTAAGCGGCGCTCCTTTGTTCCGATTGGTCGTGGGAAGGAAAAAGAAAAAGAGGGGGCAACCCGCTTGAGTCAGCATTGCTTTGCATTATTAGATAGTGAGGTCCTGATCCCTTGTTATCATCTACGGTCACCGACTTAGCAAAGAATGCGCCGGGACGAGGCTGAAGGCAGAACGCCCCGATCTAAGCTTCTTTTCTTTTGCTTCCGCGATGCTGATAAAGAGACTTGGGCTCCTTATCAGCATCACTGATAAAAATCCTACGTCACTGTAAAACCTAAAATAGTTGTACACCAACATGTATATCCATCCCGCATCAGCCAGGAGGCGCCAACAGGGCGAGAGCCGCCGGTTATACCCTGTCCCGTTGTAAATTGTCAAAGTTTGAACGATAAGCCCTACATTGCGTGCCAACGGCTTCGATGTGCGCTACGTATGCGAGCGCAACGCACACAGATTGGAGCGTGACGCAGCAAAAAGCTTCACAGTAAAAGCGCACTCCGGTGTTAAGGTAGGTGCACTGCGGTGATGTGTAGTCACGTTCCGATTGGCCCTCCGGGGCCATAGCTTCCGCCGTACTGGCATGTTATGCGATCACGGCCTCCTGGTCTACCCAGCATTTCTTGTTGCAGACACTAGGCTAAGCGGCGCAACCAGAGTAATAGTTCATGTTTGAACAATGCAGCCGCCACTCCCAAGCAAACCCAATATTTCTTGCTTCAGTCGTTAGATAGCGCCAAATCAAACAGTATTGCAGGTTGTCTATACGTATACCAACGACCAACAACATAACGTGTACCGCCCTCATGTTTAGAAAGAACGTATCCGAAGTCAAAATACAACCAATGGCGGTAAACCATAGTGACCATAAGGCAATGATCACTTTCGTCATAAGAATTCAATAAAGACAATTAAACAACGAACTCGTGTACGTGCCTTCATTGCAATCATATGCAAATCGTATAGATGTCATATAGTTCTGGTAAAGTTGTCGTAAAGATAACAGCTTCGCTGGTCCTCCATCTTTACGTAAGGTGGATGGGCTCTACAATTTTTGTACTACGCTCGATAGGACTATATTTTACAAGCCTCCGTAGTTTGTACTTTTTTTTGTTTGCTGTGCTGTTTTGTTTCCTGGCTCGTTGCATTGAGACGATGCGCTTTTAGAAGGGAAGAGTAGTGCCACGCGGCGAGCGAGTGCGTGACCGAATGCTTACAGTCATGGCCTCCTCTCTACTCACAAGGCCTGGCAGTTTGATGACGTAGCCATAGAGCGCCCGGTCGCAAATTTAGAGCGCGAGGATATGGTAGCAAATATCATTTCTCGGGAAGTGCGGTAGTGAGCGCACAGCTTTTGAGCGGCGAGGACCCGAAACACACTGTTCGCTATGGCTCGGGTGAAACCGATGCGAGTGGCTGCTGATGTCGAGGCTACGGCGATTGCGGTCGCCGAGGACTGTGACAGTCCTCGGCACTCACTACCGTACTCCCACAGCCACAGACCAGCTGAGGACGTCTTCAGGACCCTCTGCGTTGTCTGAGCAGTTGTGTGCCCTATGGCGCATGGACCGACGAAACCTCCAAGCAGGGGGTGCCGACCTTTCGACGCTGTTCCCGTGTACCAATATCTGTAATCTGTAATCAATCAGCCCCGGCAGTTTGCCCCCCAATTTTGAGCGTTGCGATTGCACTCTTAAAAAAAAGCTAGTAAAAAGCTAGTAACTGCAGCAGATACTACCTATTTCTGACCGTTACTACCTTTCACTAACTATTTACTACCTCAAACGCGCGATAGGTAGTAAAAAGCTAGCAAATGCAGCCATTACTACCTTTTTCTGACCGTTACTACCTTTTTACTAGCTATTTACTACCGCAAAGGCGCGGAGAAGATGGCGGCGCTTGCTTCATACCCGATTGCCAGCGTTAGCGACGTACTTGTTGTTTCTGAACGCAGGGGGAGGTATCCACACGCAATCGTAACGTCAAATATTGTATGAGGGGGCATGTTTAAGGGTTGGAGCTGACTTTATAACGATCTCAGCCTCCGTACCAGCACGACGTGGAAGCCAGCGCTGCAGCGAGTGCAGCGGCCATTGTTGATGCAATGGCCATGTGGCTTACTTCTTTCCTTCTCGTTTGAATTCGTTTGTGAGTGTTTATATTCATTTTGGTTTTAACTGGGATGAAAAGAGCCACGTACTAAAACGTTTCCGAAAACAGGAAAAGTTCAATCTTTTTTATATTCTTTATATTTGTATTTTTTTTTTTAAATCATATGTTTTTCTCTCACAAGAGACGCTTGGCAACATTGTACGACAAGCAAGTTGGCGCGGTTGGGGCCAGTCGGTGTTCGCAAGACGCTAATTTCTTTGATGTGAAATTGCCGTTTTTGCCTTGTGTCGTGTGCAGCTCTCGTGTTCCCGCGTTGGAGTGCATAGTAAATGTTCGTGCGGTCGACGGGGCGGGTGTCTGCGTGGACCTGGACTGCTCCGAGGATAGTTCTAACGAGCCGGTGCCGCTGTCACTGGGTTGGATTTCGTCGTCCCAGAAGCTTTTCTCCACCTCCTACTTGACACTGAGAACTTCTTCACGGTTTGTGTGTGCTCGGTGGTTGAATGATTCTGATTGAGCTGTCTTCGGTCGTGACAGTGCACTGTCACAACCGTTAATGTGCGTCGTAAATAGTGTATGTAGCTTTGGGACTAATGAAAAAAAAAACTGTTTTGGCATTCTATGAGTCTTTTTGAATTTGCCCCAAAAACGCGAGCATTCGTCGGTGTACTACAAAAATTAAGACGCGAGCTGCACGCGGTATTAATTTTGCATGCATTTTTGTAGCGCAGCACGCGAAAGTAGTGCAGCTGCCGTGGTACTCCGTCAATTACAGCCTTTATTCGCCGCGGGAGACGGCAAAAAAGCACTCACTCGCCGACGAGCGCCTCGCCGACAAGCGACGAGGCGATCGACGGGGACAGTGACGAGCGACGGCAATTTCGCACGGTCACCCGTCGCGTCGCTCGGTTTTTTTAATTTCAAGGAAACGTCCCTCATCGCCTTGGCCGCTTGTTCCCATCGCTTTCATGCGGTTAGCCTCGTCGCGCAATTTACCCATCGTCTGCGAATAACTGATGTGCTGATACACGACGACAAGTTTGCGCACTCAAATGGTAAGTATAAAAGAGTTAATGGCAGTCGAAGAAGTGAGTGGGGAGGAAGTGGCCGAGTGGGCTAACGCGTCTCACCTAGAAAGCTTGCGCTGAGAACCCATCTAGGTTCGATCCCCACTGCCCCAGCCCATAAGTTAGCGATAAAATTGATCATGTAAGCGTGTGTTTGTTTGAATGCATTGTGTCGATTGTGTCGATGGCGGTGGAGCACATCGGGTGTGTACTTTGTTAAATTATAAATCTAGATATCAGACGGGCAATTTTACTATGCAGCCGCGTTGTTTGAATGAAGTATATTCCCTCTAGAATTTGCCATCGTTGTTGTACGCCAAACGAATTGTTTGATGTCGACATTTTTGTCATCAAAACTCGCTCAAACTGTATTCAAAGCTCTAAGCTCAAACAAACCAAAAAAAAAAATATAAATATATTTTGTTTAAGATTTCACGTATGTATCGCACGTATTAGTTAGGGACCCACAGAATAACGAACGTTTGTGTCGAGACATGTATTTGTTCATTGCACCCTTTATCGAAGAACAAAGGAAGCCTCTATCGGGCTATATCCGGTATTGCGAAGTCGAAGTCAGAGTTCATGAGATGCGTAAAAAAAGTGTAGAGGTACCAGCTAAAGAAAAGAAAACCGTGGTTTCCTCACAGTGGCGAACTCAAAACAGCCAATCCTGAGGACGAAGAGAAATGTTAATCTCTAGTGCCGTGTGTATTTGTTTTGTCGCCTTATCAATGCGAAAGGTATCCTCCATACAATGGACACAAAGGGAATAAGTTGCTACAGGTAATTAACATAAAGTGTCACCGATTGACCTGTGGGATCAAACGGATGTAGGCCTTTCTGATGGCGACCGGTCTATTGCAAAATCCTATTATGAGGAATACACGGAAGTGGGCGCGGGTTCTACTTGAGTGTACGCAGTTTGAAGTTTGTAGCTGGTTGTAGGTAGTTACTTAGTAGAGTGCGTTCAACCAACTGTCTGCTAAACGCGCACGTAATTCAAAGTGGTATTCTGCTTGGTTGTGGTCGATTTCTCCGCGGCTTTCTGCGTGATCACGGGTTTGTTCTCGCAAGGTTTGAAGGACGACACCATGGCAGTTGATGAGGTCTGCATCCGCTCCAAGCTCGTGACGTGGCTTTGGGTGATTCTGACTGAACTTTACGTTCGCGTCGCGTCTGGAGCACTCTGCATTTTTGCAGTCTTCGTTCGCAAGGGCGTCTGTGACACCGACACCGACATGGAAGGGAAGACTGTTATTGTGACTGGTGGCAGCTCAGGTAAGCGGCCGGCGCTGTGGTGGTTTGACCTTGTAAACTAATAAATTCAAGCTCCTCTCTGAGGAACGGATTTAGTAAATGTTTTCTACTTCCGTTTTCCACACATGCTGATAACTCAAAACTGCAAAAGCTAATGTTTGCGAAGAGACTACTCTTATCGTACATTCTAGCATTTAACTTTCCTGCACAGATTCGTGCTCACGTAAGAAGTAAGAGAAACTCACTATGATGCAGTGGCACACTTTTGCTAGATGGATCAGAAAATAATCTCTTTTCGCATGATATTCGTGGGTTCACAATTCATTCCAGGGTTTTATAGGAAAACCTAGGTAGCGTTGGGTAGGTTATTAGGATACGGCGTTCAACCGGGTGGGAAATGCAGCGGCTGAGCATCTGCTATGACAGGGGCTAGACTACGAGAATAAAAGCAAAAGTTCAAAATGCTTATCATATTTACCAGACAATACTAAATAGGACATGCCGTTGGCTGGTCTTCTGAGGATCGTGATTCAGTTATAAACAAGAGTTAGATTATAGTGTATCAATGCGTTTCGCGTCTTCAAGTTTATGTTTGATCATTTCAGTCGGGTGTCAGCAATTTTCTCGCGGTAAAACGTTATACGTTCGCCGATCTCACACCGCTCGCCTCGGCGAATCGGTAACTGCGGTTCGGAACTCTAAGGCACGGATTAACCAAAAGGCGTATCTTGTCTGGCCTTTTCGACTTAATGACCCAGACTTGAAAGTGCAAATTTTGCTTGTACGAATGCGTGCAACATACAGAGGCGTTCAATACAAATGCCGCACGATGAAAACATTGTTTTCAAACAGACTCTCAAATAACATCCTTTATTTAATCAATGGCAAACGTCTCGTAAATAAGACACCAAATCAGACACTTTAATTGAGCGGAACAATTTGTGGCACACACAACGCAGTTGTCAAATTTCAAATTATGAAAGATACCAAATTCAATGAAATTACACGAGTCCATCTTTGAGGATAAATAATTATGTAATATGTCTTGGCTATATTATATATAATTATATAATATATAATATGTCTTGGAGACAAGGTACACACAAAAATACGTCAGACACGCTCTCCGTGTCTGACGTGTTTTGTGTGTCCCTTGTATCCTTTTGCTTTCGCATACCAAGATGTTTGACCAACACGCTCTCACGATTCTATCTATAGGTAATATGTCAACGTTCTTTTCATTAGGCAAACCTTTATGGATATCACGGTTCTCTTTCGTCCTATATTTCGGCCTTCGTTATTTTACTTAAAATGTAGCGTTAGAATTAGTAACCACCAAGCGTGATTGTAACATTGGTAAGGTTTCAGTGCTCCGTCCTATGTGTTTAATTTTTGTGCGTATACTAGCTTTAGAAGTGGCGAGAATACTCGAATACTTCAGACTCAGTGTCTTTTACATTCAAAGGCAATTTCCATAAATACTCAACAAAAGTATGACGGTCAGTGGTGTTTGCGTAGAACTAATAATTTAAATGGTAAGCTGCAAAAAAAAAGTATTATTAAAACAATATATATATATAGATATATTATTTTCCTTAAGGTTTACGGCTTTGAGTTGTGAAACATGTCCCATTATAAACGCCAGAGTTGCTTTCAGGTCATTCTATGCTACTTAGAATTAGATATTTTTGTTTTACACATCCGCACCCGTTTAGTGGTAAGGACGTAGATCTCTGTCACCATTGCGTGAAAGCGTTTCCCTCTCTAATATTTTACGACACTGTGGGTATTATCACCAACTACTCCTGGCCTAATTTTAAGAATTGTCTCGGGGTCATCCTCCCTTTCCCTTGCCCAAGCAGGGATGGGCAAGGAGACTGCCAAAGAGCTAGCTCGACGGAAGGCTCGTGTCATCATCGGCTGTTGCGACCTGGACGAGGCGAAGAGGGCGGCCAGCGAAATCTTCGAGGACACAAGGCAGCTCGTCGTCGTCAAGTATCTGGACCTGGCCTCGTTCAAGTCGGTTCGAGCGTTCGCCAAAGACATCGTTGCGACGGAGACGAGACTGGATGTACTCGTCAACAACGCCGGCGTTTTGCTTGGTGAGTTACTCGTTTGGGCAAAGAAAACTCAGCGAGCTATACGGCGACAACAGTTATATTGGCGGTTTCTTCTTTGCGAATACCCGAGTGTGTTTCATGTAGCGTCTTCGTGGCAAGTGTCGTAACAGCCTCGCGTGACTTCATGGTGTCGCGTGACGTGATAGCGTGACGTGACGTCATGGTGTGATGTGACGTCATTATATAACGTGATGCCATAGTGTGACGTAACCTCATAGTGGGGCGTGTGGTCACAAGGTGACGTGACCTGGCGAAGAAATTTCCTCGCTAAACCTAACGAAAACATCTAAACTAGTATATTTCGAGGTAAAATTGCTCTATAGATTTTTTTTATGAGCAATATATCCGCTAAATTTGTCGACAAAATGTTTTTGAGCGGTTTGTGTGTAGACTGTAGTGGAACATGGCTTTTCTTTTTTTTTTTCCGAGGCTAGTGTACTCAGGCGAACCCGCTGGTATTTCTGTAATAAAAGATAAAACAAGCCACCCACGCGCGAAACGTAAATATCTCACACGGAACCGGGTTTTATACTGTAAATTCTGGTAAATTTGTCCCACCTATTGTTTTGTTTCATATAGGTGAGTGTGTTGTGAAAAACAATAGAGTCCTATATCAGGGTTGTAGACGAAAAAATTTTTTTTTTTTAACCCAGTAATAAATTAAATTTTTTGACTGATTAATAGGTTAAAAAATTTCGAAAAAAATATAAATATGACGCTTTATATTTCTTAGTACAATTCGCACACGCCAATATCTCTAGCGATGCTGGAAGATTACGTTTTAATTAAACCATTTCATTTAAATATTGTGGTTCGTTTATCATACATGCTAATGCTTGATGCAGAACTAGAGGAGCTGACAGAATAATGCATATACATCGTTTCACTGGCGTAGATTTGCGAAGTACTAAGAACTTCGTAAGTAATTCAAAAGTGGGAAATTCGTGTTCTTTACCTAGAAATATTTCTTCCATGTAAACCTAAGACAGTGAACTTAAAAGAAGCAATGCGGAGCTCTATGATCCTTGCCAACCTAATCGTAGGCAATGACAACTAATAAATAAACGAAGAAACATGTAAGGCGGAACACAATGCCGATATAAAAAAAAAAAAAATTCTCCACAGCCGGAAACTGTAACACATATTACAACCTTTAGCCGCGTGCTTTTCTTATCAGTTTTCTGAGTGCGGTCTGTCGACAGAACTCTCCTAAAATACGAGAAATGACAAGCTTATGATAAAACAGATCGCACAAAATACCCTCAACAAGTCAAAATGAATTAGATTAGACTGATAGATCGATGCGACACTTTTTATGCTCTTCTTGTCTTTCTTGACTGTAGTTTCTAAATTGTTTTAGGTGTTCATTATTTTTATGCATATTTAAGGGCGAAAAATAGAAGTTTGCGATGGTAAACTTCGAAAACCTACGGCCCTCAGGAGTAGAAGCCTCACCTGTGAACAAAGTCTTGATCTTGAGTTTGAAAGCGCGAATGATGATGCACGGGATAGGACAAATTCAATTTTCGCCAATTCATGGAGTAGAATATTAGTCAGCGAATTAATGCGTGAGCCGAATAATCCGTAGGTTAATAGGTTAATTTTGAAGCCTTTCCGAATTTCGTTTTACTATGACCATTGAAAACTTAAAAATCGCCGAGGTGGCGCTATAATCATCGCTGCTTTTACTTCGTGATTTGTTCTTAGGCATTCCTATCTACTCCTGCAGCAATCTTATCGGCTGCGAAATTAGCCAGGCCCTGTAGTTCGGCATCTGTCACTTTCAATAGGCTGCCTATTTTCTTATCTCCTTTACGCGATATCTCAGCACTTTCTAAGAAAAAACACTACAGGAATATTAGAACGTAATTTTAATAGAAGCACATGAATTCAAATTAAAGAAAAAACATTCAATTAGAGACGCATGACCTACAAACGATGAAGCGAAAAGTAAACAAAACTGTGCTCAGATGTACACATCGCGACACTGTTAGCGCGAACACGACATCTGCGCATTTTCGCATTTTACTTCTAAATAGTATTAGCGAGCACGAAATTTTATCGCTTACATTGTGGAACTAAATGCGCTCTTTCCGTAGCAATAATAACTTGGATGACATCCCTTGGTTTCAAATAGAAAAACTGGAAAAACCGGCGATCGCTTGTTCGCGCTAACAGTGTCGCGCTCTGTATATCGCGTCTTAAGGGACTTTTAGCGAACCGCTGCCGGTGTTCGGCGTACCGCACAACCGGAGCCTTTGAAGCCTGCTTTTAAGCGCGCGACCCGCGTTCACGGTAATCCGTATGTCGCACTTAAAAACACGGAACGCCGAAGCCCGGCAGCGGTTTGCTAAAGGTCCCTATTATTCAGACGTCCATAGGCACAGTAGTACTGGTACGTTTCAGTTTTGGTGTTTGTTTTGCGTACGGCTGTTTCTGACAATTTTAAGAGCCTTTGACGGTGACTCAGGTAATATTTCTCCAGGGCCTGGAAGTCCCAAGCTGACGGAGGATGGCTACGAAACGGCCTTCCAAATAAACTATCTCGGTCATCTGTTGCTTACGCTGCTACTCCTAGGTGAGTGAACGTTACGTTTGCATTAAAGCTGCTCGAGCGCTGTCATACTTTTTTAAACTACCGATAATAATGTAGCATTTTTTTGAGCAGTTGCATTATTGACGTTGAAAACTTCAGGAAAGGAGGTTATGGCTACGGGTGTGGCACCTGTATGCAGGAAAAAAAAATGCTTTGAAAGGTAGCTTTTCAGCAAGTGAGGACATGAAGGGTTAAAGCGAAACTTTGCTAATCACTGTTTTGCCTAAAAACTGGTTAAACAAGATCAAATGACAAACCTGAACTAATAACCCCAATTACAAGTCACCATATTGTTTCTTTCCCGAAAGTATAGATTTTTTAACCTTTCTCTGAGATGCTGATAGGCTATACTGGCAACACTACAAACGTGACGTCAAATGTTAGAATATGCAGACAATACAGCTAGTTTGCGACGAATTATAAGAATTTAAATGGAGTGAAACTAATGCTAAAAAGCCCACCAAAAAGTAAAAAGAAACAACAGAAAAGATGGTGTTTTTGTACACTGCCTGGTCGACTTAAAAGTTGTAGACCAACACGCCAATGTTTGCCCCCACATGGTGTGCCACTGCGCGAGCACAAGACATCCCCCCCCCCCCCCCCCCCCTCCCAGTCTTTGAGGACTGTATCTACCTGCCTTATTAACACTATATATATATATATACATATACTGCATAAACATACACACAACAATTTGCTTCCCTATTCACCCCTAAGCTGGCAGTGCGGTGGGAGCTACGTGCTGGTTGGACCGCCTATACGTCTATCTCTTCGCCACGTAATCATGCTCTCGCTCATTCCCACGTGCAGAGAGGAAAGTCAGGTGACGAAAGGGAGGCTGTTGATTGGTCCGGTGACCTCGCAGCTCCCACCGCGATGTCAGTTTAGGGATGAACAGAGTATAGCCCTATTCACTTTTAAAGGTACGATTATTCTGAAACCCCTTAAAACGAGAGTCACGGGATGAGCAGCAAATAAATACTAAATAACGCCGACGGCCGGAGAGGTATCCAAAAACGTTCCTCGAGGGTCCAGTTCGCGTTTGAGGCCCGAGATGTCGCGAGAAATTCGACCGATGTTAATGTTTCTCGTCCCGCGCAGATCTGCTGAGGAAGAGCGTTCCCAGCCGAGTGGTGAATGTGTCCTCGATGCTGCATCACTTGGGAAACCTAGACCGCTTCGAAGACCGCGCTAGGGGCAGACATCCGGTCACTGATCCTGTCGCCGCCTACTGCAACAACAAGCTCGCCGTGGTCCTCTGCACCAGGGCGCTTGCCGAAAAACTAAAAGACAAGGGTAACGAGACTTTATTCAGTGTTGACCTACAAGTTCACCTAGAGACCATGCACCTTGAACCACGTGACAATTTTGTCCACAAACAAACGACACAATTTAAATATGCAGAGTGTTTTAATTTAATTCGACCGGATGGGGTGCTCCAGCTATTTATTGTACAGGGAGGTATTAGACCTGCGGAACGCCTCGAAGGGACTTCGGTGCAGAATGCGTAAAAAGAACCCCTAGGTATTTTTCTCTTAAGGTTACTGACACGCGTTAAAGTCATAAGGTTTGCAGCGTAAGCCAGTGTCAACCTATCTCTAGAACAGCCTGACCTCAGGCTGTCTCTCTTTCTAGCATATATAGTGTCGAAATTTATAATTTGCTCTTCCAAGAAAAAAACTTCAAAACAATCGTTAAGTCAAAGGAATTGAGCTCTGCCTCATATCCGTCCTTGGACTTTGAAAATGGTGCCGCTCTCGGGCAATAATACTTTACACTTCGCCGGGAAGGGCCTATACCTATTGGCTATTCTTGCCTGTGGCAGTGACAGTTCCCAAGACGGCCGAAATGTATACTATATATAGAGCCTGAGATGCTCACCAGCGGTGTGGATTAGTGCCAGTAGCTGGCGGTGAACGAGTGAGAGCGGTGCAAAAGCGTATTTTACATCTTGAAATTGCGTCAATAGAGTAATCTAAACGTAGCTGAGAAACTTTTGGACGGCCTGCTCCGAACGCGAGCCAGTTGAAAGTTGTAGTGCCACCTGAAAATGCACTTGCCACGTACTTCCGCGGGAATTGTGACCGTGGCGTATCGTCCTTGTTTAACCTTCTTGATTTAATATCCTTTAATCTTCTTTATGGCGTCATAAAAGTCTCATTACGTCTTAAATGCGTCGGTGTCAAGTGTGGGCAGCGAACCTGGATGTGATACAGCTGCGATGGTATACGTGGAATATGTCTGTTCTGCTGCAGGTCCCTCTCTAGCTTGACAGTCCAAGGAAGCGTTAGCATCCAGGTTGTCGAATGCCGTGACTTCAGCGTTGGGCTCATAGTTCTGTGCTAGAACTTCTACGACTAACCATAAGGACATCGACACCCGAGAAAAAGACTCGGTGGCTTCTCTGACGTCGTTTGTTGTCACTTCGGGACTACTTTCGATGCGAGGGTGGTATTAGAACGCTAAACACGCCAGTCGATGTCGCACTCCAGGCATGTTAATAGCCCTGCAAAATAATCATTGTTAAAATTCTAATAAATTCAAGGGCACTCGACCTTCACACTAGACCTCAGCTTTCGAGAAGTGCTTTAAGTTCGTTACCTACTCCCTTCAAAATATAGTATTTTTCCGTTAAATCTTCCAGAAAATTTCACTTAGTAAAGAAACATATATTTAAGTTTTTGTGGTAAATGTTCAGAGAGCATTACTCATTATATACATGTGTTACACTTCTGGGCGGACTTTGTTGCCGTAGCACATTCCTTTCAATATATTACGAAAAAAAAAGGAAAAGTAATGGAACTAGAACAATTGATTTTACGACGAGACATAATTTTCACTCCAATTTAAGAGCGATTATTCTACTTTCAATAATTCTGTGCCAAAACAACTTCTTTGTTGCCGTGGAGGAAAGCCGAAACCACAGGCAACGCGCAAGGTATTAGCTGCTGTCACGTGACTCTCGTCACCGCTGAACCGCGCTTCAAGTGATGACCGTATGAAGCTCAGCTTGACCACAGTTCGTATGCATCTCCCGTTGAAGTGGCAGGTCGTAGCGAAGCGGCCGTGGCAGTGCATGCAAGCCAACCAGCTCTCTTAGTTTCCAAAGCGTTCGCGATCTTGGATCACGAGCAGTGGACTGATCTAGCTTTTACCATCGTTGATGGCGGGTTTTGTGTGAGTTTAGACCGTTGTGTGTTCTTTTTGTGTCTGCTGACTCCAGCTTTGCCTTCTTCTGTGTACCTTTCCATTCTTCTAAATATTTCATATTTCTCTCGAAGTAACAAAATGGAATCTGCAAGCGGGTTCGCATCTTCGTATTTTCGTAAATAATCCCAATACCACTATTCAGACGAGACTTTAAAGATCTGAAAATGTTACCCGGACACACTTTTCACAGTTACTACTGAATATGCCATTCCAATATTCGCAAGTGATTAACTTTGCTGACCCATGTGTATGAGAAGCCTTTAAATATTGTTTAAGCATGAACACAAAAATATGTTCTAGTCATTTTTCTTTTGCTTTAAAACACTCAGAGTAATACCACGTAGACATAGTCATGATTTAACACCTTGAATACCTTCATCAAAGTTCGATTAATTCCAGGATTACGTTTGTCGTTCACCAAACCCATTCGACTTGAACTGCGAAATTATTTTTCCTTAGCAGACAAACAGCGGCGTTTCGGGTCAGATCACATCAGATCAAAACGTTTGGCAAGTAACTGCAAGGTTAAGGCTGCCTGCCATATACGCTCTATGTATTTTTTTCACTCGAAACACTAAACGGTGACAGCAACTTATTTAGGCCGTGCTTCAAAAAAGAATGTAAAGCGAAAAGAAAAAAAAAGATATTCAACGTCAATTAAAGATTTTTTTTTTTTTTTTTTGTGTTCTCAAATATATATTTTGCCAAAACGTTATAGCGGAGATTTGTATTTTTTATTTTTTAAGGATCTGTTTTAACGCGCGTTTTTCTGGTGTCTTTGGAACTGCAGGCGTGACAGTGAACTCGGTCCACCCTGGCGTTGTGAAGACTCCCATTGCAGTCAACTCTCCGAGGGTGGTGGCGTCCTTCTTTTGTTCGCTCCAGGACATCTGTGGCAAGGTAATGAAATGCGCCGATTCTTCACGGCGTGCTGTTTGTTTCTCCCGAAATACACTTTTTTTTTTTTTTTTAAAGTGCGCGCCATCTAGTTACTGCTGCGCACATTACCGGACACTGTTTGGGTATGCACCCCGAACCATGCGCTGTTTGGGTATGCACTCCGAACATGTATTAAATACGAGCGCTGTTTTAGCATTCGGCGCGGACTCGGATCAACTCACAGGCTTCATGACCAAGAAATGGCGACTGCCAATGTGGCTAGACGGGGTTTCAAAACGGCTATATTTTTCCATAGAAAAATCACGTGACTTAGCCATCCCGTCAAGAGCAATGAAGGAGCGATATCACTCGATTTGGTTTATAACGAGGAGTGCTTTCTACCCGAATTTAGCGGAAGTATTTCTCCCATGAAATTAAACGAAAAAATTGTGACGTCACGTCACCTGACGTCATAAAACACCTTGACGTAACGCCAGGTGGCACCATGATAATTTTCACGCCATATTGAAAGGGGAAATTAAAGTAACATCACTTCGTTGTATCACTTGACACCACGGCTTGAAACTGCGACATCAATTTGCGTGACACCATCGCATCACGTGACATTATAACTTCATGGGGTCTGACCAAGACGAGCGAGATAGGCATGTCGAAGGGCTTCCATAGGAAAGCAATCGGTTTGAAATACTTATGGTCCCCACAAAACGTTTACGGGCAAATTTCGATCCGTTCAGAAAGACGATCGTCTGAACGGTCGTCCAGTGACACATTCGTCATGACGAGTGATTTAAGACATCACGTGATGTCACCGTGCAACGTCAGACCGTGAAATCACGTGGTGACGTCATTACGCTTTCACGCAACTTGGGAAAGGCGCCATATAACTGAGACGCCGTCGGCACGTCGATCGATTGGCGAGTGGTCGAAAACAATTGTCCGCCTTCGCTGCAGTGTGCTAGATGTCCTCGGTTGAACGGACACGAAAACCACATATATTTACTCTCTAATATTACTTGGAAATGGAAGCAGGCTAGTGAGAATCGTGATGGCGACGAATTTAGCGTGTCACAAGGTGGGTATACAAAAAAGGCAGGTCATCTGATAGAGGATCCAAGTTGGCTCCGCACGCACCATAGATTGGGAGACTAAGATGGCGCTTTTTTTCGGCGACACCCAAAGCAGCCATCTTTAATGCGTAGCGCAAGTTCGTCTGCATCCTTTGCTGGGCTTGTGGTTACGTCAGAACGCCGAGCTCTGATTGGCTCTGATTGAAGGATAGTGAGTGGACCTCAAATCAGGCTGCCTTGAGGTCTACCCACTATCCTTTAATCAGAAAAAATCAGAACTCGGCGTTCTGACGTAACCACAACCTCTGCAAAAGAAGCAGACGAACTTGCGCTCCACTTGGGCTTGAACGTGCGGGGTTGTTATTTTTAAGATGTAATTGAAGGTGCTTACAGGAAAATCGGACGCCGAGTGTGATAGCGCACCTCAGCTCGGATGGAGAATGCGGGGATAAAAGTCGAGATGCAGAAGCCAGGGATCAGGGGTTCAATCTTTACTCATGCCCCTTTCCTTCTGGAGGATTGTGTCGGCGGACAGTCGTGTACCACTAGCGCACGATGCACGTCAACGACTCCGGGCTAGCAGTGGCACTATGCTGGCTAAATTGTTCATCTACAGCGGAGACTCCAGAAGCCTACTAGGGCTCACTAACTCTACCTAAAGAAACGCACAACAAATTTAAGTTACTTGCAGACGCCTAGCTTTTTAAGTATTACCAAACTTTAGACGTCGTCTTTTAGGGCATTCTCATTTATTATCAAGTTAATTAGAAAAGCATGTTTGAGACTGATCTTTTTTTTTTAATTTACTAATTCGGCTATTATTACCAGCAACGGTAGTTGAGCTGGCAGCACAAGGCTCTCTATACCTGTTATCACCTCAAGAATCGAAGTAAAACAAGTCCGGCTCCTCGCGGAACATTACTATTTCCCCCCTTTATGTGGATAATGAAGACATATGTAGGTGAATTGTAGATTAGATATATGTTATCGTATCAAGACGTACACGTTCCAAACGCCAAAAGCATCACTTTTTCCTCCGACAATCGAATCTCGTAAGAACTATTTCGCGCCGCGTAGGAACAATGCGAAAAACTTACTTTTTTCTTGAGCTGAAAACAGGTATAGTTAAAGGGATACTGAACCAAGGAATTTAGTGTTCATAATAAGTGGCGCACGTTCTTTCCACGAGCCAGCAGCCGCCGGTGTGCGCGACCACACGCAACAAAAATGACGTCAAAGACCTCCATTCGCGCTTAAGAGGACAGTGAAATGTATGGGCTTCGGGCCAAAGGAGAATAAAGACAAGTTTTTTTATCTACACAGTGGTGTCTGGTGTAAAAGTTAAGTGATTAATTGATCTAACAAGCACGTAGCTTTCACTTGTAGAGATGAAAAGCCTGTATTTATTCTCCTATGGCCCGAAGCCCATGCATTTCATTGTCCTCTTAAGCGCGAATGGAGGTCTTTGACGTCATTTTCGTTGCGTGTGCTCGTGCACACCGGCGGCTGCTGGCTCGTGGAAAGAACGTGCGCCACTTATTATGAACACTAAATTATTTGGTTCAGTATCCCTTTAATCCTCTGTGATACTTTTTTTTTTCCAGTTTCACTTGGTTAAAAATATTATCTACATTTTGTGTAAGGTAAAAAAAGAAAACCTAAAAGAGTCATGTAAGACTATTCAGTATGTAAATGCTACGCACAGTTCTCTCGGTTACCCAATTACTTATTTATTGCGGGCTACTAAAAGCTAAATCGTCACTGCAACAGCTGCAATATACCCCTGTGGCTGGGATGTGATCAGGCAGTGCATATTTAGCCTCGTAGTTCCACCGGTAGGACCAAGGATAGCACAAAGCGTGCCAGAAATATATCATGTCATGGCGATCTTAAGTTTGGAAAGCTGTTACCTATTCCAAGCATCCTGACACAAGTACAGCACAAGTATGCTCCAATACAACGCCACTGAGCCAGAGGCTTATTTTTTGCGGTATAAATAAATGAAGACAGCGTAAAAAATAGGACGAGGGTCAAGTGAAAGAAGGGTACACACCTGGCCATGCGCTGATTCACAAGTTATTTTAATAATACAAAAAAACCAAATTCCCGCGAATACACAAACATACTACTACACCAACTCGCCTATTTATTTTTGCTGTGCGTCTCCTACTTCCCTAAGTTTACAGTCTTCTAAAGTTGGTTGCGGTAAAAGTTTGCAAAGCTCGCTTATTTAGTCTTGAAATTGTATTTGTCTCTGCCTGTAATTTGGATACGTACGCAGTATAATTAGGTACTGTCAAGAAAACTCGTAAAAACATTTGACAAGCGCAGATTAAAGCATTCCCGTTTGGATGCCATATTTCGTTTTCTAAAGGCTGGTTCACAAATTTTCGACTTCTTACTACCGTGTGCCTTGCAACCTGTTCTCATACCTTACGACGGGAGACACACTGGCACGCTGCCGCCATCTATGAGATGGCCCTGCAACTGCATTTCTTTTAAGTAATGTTTTTGCACCATTTTCGAGAGCAGCTGTGTGTACTATTTATTTAAAAAATGGCCCTTTAATACATTGCCAAAAGATTTTCGAACCCCTAGGGAACGAAGGATGCGCGGAAAGACTAGGAAATAAACGGAAATCGCAAGTATTTTATGGCTACCCGGTGAAAGCGCCAGTGTATTATCTGCACTATGCGTTTTCTGCGCTGTGATTTGTTTATTTTTTTAATATATAGTGTAGGCGAAAGAATTAGATTATTTCTAAAACATTCCTAACTAAAAGCAAGTTATGTTTGATAAAATTATTAATAACTAGTTGATAAAAACAAACAAAACACAACGCGTCAGTCGTAATATAAATTTCGCCGTCTTTATAGTATTACTACCTTCATATTAAGAATATATTTCTTTTACGATATTAACAAAACCACTATAATGATGACGAAGTGACATATCCGTAAATATCTTGGGTCAAATAAAAAATAAAAAAGCGTCCATTCAGTAAGAAAAAAAAGTTCGAATGGTTAAGCTCATTTGGATATTTTGTCAACGATGTTCTCACTTGAATCGAAAATAAAAGAAAAGCCACAAACGCATTTCGTTTGTAACGATTCTCATCTCCAAGTGTTCCTTTATTTTCGAATATATGTAATACTTACAACGGCTTCACTGTGGGGGAAAAGAACTTAAAGTGGAAATTCAGAACGAAGAAAAAGAAACATGCTCGTGTACTCATCTTTTATGTGTAGTATCAAACACCAATGAGTACAAGTATAGTGACACAGACAGATGCTCTAGGTCACCGTGCTCTAGGTTCGCAATGCTTGGGGGGATCGGTGGCCGAGTGGGCTAGCGCACACCAGCTCGGAGCACGTGGAGCAAAAGCTCGCGCTGCAGAACCCAGGGATCCTGGGTTGAATCCCCACCCCTGCCCGTTTCGATCTGGATGAGCATCGTACCGGCGTGCGGTCGTGTATGACTACTGCGTGGTGCACGTTAAAGACCCCAGGCTAGCGGTTGTACTGCACTGGCTAAATTGCTCATCTACAGCGAGTGACTTGTCGCAACATTAAAAATGGCTGACCAACGACTCGCTGTATAAATATCCACACAACCCCCCCCCCCCCCCCCCCCCCCCCCCCCCCCAATTATTATTCGCAATGCTGGCTATCACCAGCGCCAGCCTCTGTTAGCGCTCGTGGCTTGGGAGCCAGGGAAATAAAGAAAAGGAATTCATATTGAAGGAGAAGCCCAAGCATCCATTCTAAGAAGAAAAGGAAGTTGACTCTAGCCAAAGGGGGCTATGTTGCGCTTTTTGGACTCCCAGGAGACTAGGGAGAAGGAAGTGACGTCAACAACGCAGCAAATGCAGATTGGATGTTGATTTTGTTTTCTTCTGTCAACATCCAATCTGCGTTTGCTCTAGTCGTTGACGTCACTTCCTTCTTCCAAGTCTCCTGGGAGTCCAAAAAGCGCAACATAGCACCCCAGGTTCGGACGCCTGCATTTTTCCTCCGGCGTTTATGGAACACCGCCGACAAACTGGTGACTCCGGACGTCCGACCAACATGAACCAGAGCGCTGCTGGCACCTCTTCCAATGGCGACGGAGCTTCCTCCACCGTACACGTCCACCTTCCAGCCTTCTGGGCGATAAACCCTTCTCTAGTCGTTGACGTCACTTCCCTCTTCCAAGTCTCCTGGGAGTCCAAAAAGCGCAACATAGCACCCCAGGTTTTCCCAAGTGGAAGCCCGATTCCACCTGCGGCGCATCGCAAGCCGGACCACCCGCTACCACCATGTGGTTTCCGCTCTTTCCCCAGAGGTGGCTGATGAGCTGGACGACGTACGTCCAGCTCATCAGCGCATGGCTGATGAGCCATGCGCTGATGAGCCCCGTCCTGACGACGCCTACGACTACATCAAGCGGACGATCCTCGCTAGGAAGACGGAGTCAGAGGCTTCAAGGCTACAGCAACTCCTGAACACAAAGGAGCTGGGCGACCGTTGACCCTCTGAGCTATTTCATCGCTTGCGCCAGCGGTTAGGTGAGCAAGCTTCGGACGCGAGCAATTCGATTCTACGGGAATTGTTTCTCCAGCGCTTGCCACAAGGCATTCGCATGACACTTGCACCAGCCACCGATCTTCTACTAGATCGCCTTGCCGAGATGGCTGACCGCGTCGCGGAGTATGCTGCGCGTGCCCTGTCAAGCGTTACGGATAACGCTCATCAGTGTTCCGTTATGCGAGCCCTTGAAGCCCGCATCGACGCCCTCACAACAGCCGTCGCAGCACTCAGCACAAAGTGGAACAATTTGCGACGTCGTCGGAGAAGGGGATCCTCTCGACGTCGCAGTCCTTCACAACGACGGACAGACGTTCTCTGCTGGTCCCACCAGAAACTTGCAAGCGACGCACGCAAGTGCCAACAGCTGTGCGATTGGCAGAAAAACGTCCCTGCCCGTCACTAGAGGCGGCAAGTGACGTCGGCCCAACAACATGCCGTCTGTTTTTCGTCACAGACCGAACAACGGGCCGCCGTTTGCTGGTCGACACAATTGCTTATATGTGTGTCCTTCCATCTACACATGCAGAGAGGCGACGTTCATTGCCCGGTTCTAATCTCGTCGCGGCAAACGGATCAAACATTCCAACATATGGCAGACAATCTCTGACCCTGGACTTAGGGCTTCGTGAGACCTTTCGATGGATTTTCATCATTTCCGACGTGACCTACCCTATCTTAGGCTCAGAGTTTTTTTCACACTTCAATCTGGACGTCAGCATGCATTATTGACGCCTTATTGACAGGAAGACTCATCTCGCTGTCAACGGCGTGTCCACAACTCTACCTCCCCTTTCCATCTGGAACATCCTGCCCCCTTCGAGATTCTCAGGCATTCTTAAAGGAGCACTCAATCAGTTTTTGGAGAAGCTACTTTTTGGTGCGATGGCGTTAAGGAAGTGTCAGCGAATGAGTATCTTCAGTTTTAGAAGGCAGAACCGCCTATTAATCACGCAGGAATAAAATACGTGCGGACTCTTTTCTGTACTTGCGAGGACCAATGAAATTATCGTATGTTTGAAAATTTTGGCGGCCTTTGTAAAGTTTCGCTAAAGAAACAATTTTCATTAACATTAAAAACGAGCGTGTTGGTAAATATACTTAAACAATCGGAAAGAATAAACACAAATTCGGGACGAAAACAGACGCATTCAACTCTTTCACTTTTCAGTTCATTTAAATATGTTGTGCATGATAATTTCAAAAGACGTAAAATATTTCTAGTTTAGAATACGCGATACTGCAATTATCGTTTCACAAACAAGGGACTACGTTTTCTCTTTGCCTTCCTCCGCGGGGGGTGAATTTCCCGCTCCCCCGGGATGCGCGGAAGCGCACGTATCTGCGCGCGTTGCAACTTGCAGGCCGGTCGGGCGGGTCGTGTCGGTAGCGGGCCGGCCAGGCCTCGGTGGTGGTCGTCGACGTGGACGGCGTGGTGAAAGCTCATCGTTCCGCGTAAAAGCGCTATCCTTGACTGTGAATTTTCGTCGTGTGTCGCTATGATAAACCAGCACGTACTAAAAGGGAAGATCCACCTACTCGTGCGGCGATGTCGTGGCGGCACTCTCAAGACAGCAGAAACGCCCGTGCCGTCGTGTTTGTTTACTTCGACTACAGTGGTGCTTTCTAAGCATTTGTGTCCTCGAACATCGCCCGGATTTCTTATTTGGCGCATTTCATGCGTGTGCTCAAGTTCAAGGTATTACTGGCGCGTACCGTATAAAGGATGCGAATTTTCACGCGTTTTCATCACCGGAGAGAAGTGATTAGTGTTAGCAATCCTGAACGCTCGCAACGTCTATCTGATCACGAAATCATATTTCTACGTTGCTATATCGCTGCTAAGATTACATTGTCTTTTATAATCGTAGAAAAGGCGTGTGGCGATATTTGTACTATTGCAATGTCGTGTATTAGAGTCGTGATCGTCCAAGACGGCGTACTGCATCTTTTTATTTTCTTTTTTTCATCCACTGTACCCTGCAAGCCTATCAAGAAAAAATAATAATAAAGCTTTAGGCTATAGACAACTGTCTGTCTATATTCGGTTACGGCATTGAGTAGCAGTGCGTCCCCTTTTTAGAGGGGCCGCTGAAACAGCTGGTCGCCGTGCTGACGACCCGCTGCGCTTGTTGTAGTGGTTGCAGGTGTGTGTACGCGCGGCGCAGAGCGGTCGTTCCGGTCGCAACAAACGCAGTCGTAGGTACGCGCTCGTTGCACATGTCTGAACCAGCCTTTCCCCCGTCCTCCCGAGGCGAAATGCAACGTGGCGACATCGTTTGACATCACGTACCAGAGGTAACGCTGCGATGTCAAACGTTGGTTCGGTTACGACTTGCCCCAACCGCAAATCGAAGAATGCCCGAAAAGGTCTGCGTTTCGCCGTCCTCAGAACCCGAACATGACTCCGAAGCGCTGCTATCGTCCACATCGCACGTCGAAGTGGCGTCATAGGAAATCATCCCCAGGTCGACTGTCCGCCGAATAATTTCAACCTCTAACGGCGTCAGGTCCTCGAGCGTAGAGAACTCCGCCATGATCGAAGCTCGAATGACAGAGAGGTTCGGCCGATGCGGCTACCTCGGGATCACTGCGCGACGGAACGTCGTCCAACGCCATTGGCCCGAGATCCTTTTGATAAGCGTGCGAGGACCAATGAGAGTGGTTTCGTTTTCGGGTTGATCCAAGGTTTGGCGGCCTTCAATTACATTTTTATAAAATAAATAATCACCGTATGACTATATTTTTTGGTTTTTAGGGATACTTAGGGGGTCTAAATTCAGCTGTCATCATCAAAACACGAACTCAAAAACCACTTGAGTGCCCCTTTAAAGAATTCCCTGAAATCACGAAGACGTCCAACATGGCAGAGCCGCCACCACATGCAGTGACACACCACATCGTCACCTCCGGCCCTCCCGTTTTTGCTCGCCCTCGTCGTCTGTCTGGCGAACGCCAGCAAGTAGCACGACGATAGTTCGAGCATATGCTAGAACTAGGCATAATTCGACCATCCAACAGCTTTTGGGCATCGCCACTCCACATGGTTCCTAAAAAAGACCCAGGGGACTTGAGGCCATGCGGTGATTACAGGGCGCTAAACACCCATACACAACCCGATCGCTAAACACTACCTCACATACACGCCGAACACCTGGCAGGAACCTCTATATTTAGCAAAATCGACATGGTGAAGGCGTTTCACCACATCCCGATCGAGCCTGCAGATATTTCAAAGACGGCCATCACAACACCATTCCGCCTCTTAGAGTAAGTTCGCATGCCTTTCGGAATGAGAAACGCCGCGCAAACCTTTTAGAGATTCATCCACGAAGTTCTTCATGGACTGCCGTTTGTATTTGCCTATGTGGATGACTTGTTGATCGCGAGGAAATCCCACGAGGAGCACGCAACACATCTGCGCCTGCTCTTCGAATGCCTCCGCGATTACGGGCTTACAATCAATGGGGTGAAGTGTACCTTTGGTACAACGGCACTGGAATTTTTGGGGCACCGCATCACTCCCGATGGCATTGAACCTTTCCAATCTATGGTGGAAGCCATATGAGACTTCCCACAACCCAAATCTTTACGTAAGCTGCGGAAATTTTTGGGCCTTATTAATTGTCATCGGCGTTTCATCCCACGTTGCGCACAAATCATTCAGCCTCTCACAGACTTGATCCGAGCTCCGAGCAAGCTTTCGGCACAAGTATCATGGACCACCAGCGCAGTGGAGGCTTTCACCGCGGCCAAGCAAGCGCTTGCCGATGCCACACTACTCGTGCATCCTATGCCAAGCGCCCCGACGCGTGTCATGGTAGACGCGTCCGATGTTGCTGTCGGCGCTGTATTACAGCAGTACGGCGGAAATGGTTGGAATCCGCTTGGAGTTTTCGCACAGAAGCTCAAACCTGCGGAGAAACAGTACAGCACGTTTGGACGCGAGCTCTTCGCAATTTATGCGACCGTTCGGCACTTTCGGTACTTCTTGGAAGGCCGAGTTTTCCACGTGCTAACGGACCACAAGCCCCTGATTTACACATTCGCGGCAAATCACAATTCCTACCCCGCCAGAGAAATTCGCCACCTCTTGTACATTTCCGAGTATATTACTGATTTACGCCATGTCGCCGGAATGGACAACACGGCAGCAGACGCACTCGCGCATTGACGGTGTTTCATTACCTCCTGTTGTCAGTTTTTCGGAACTGGCCTCCGCACAAGAGGAAGACTCCGAGCTGCAAAAGCTACGAGCGTCCTTTACATCTCTGCAGCCAAGAGCGTACCAACTTGTTTCTGAGTGGGGAGCAAACCGGACCCCCCCCCCCCCCCCCCCCCCAGGGCCGGGGGGCGGTGCTCTTAGTGTCCCTTGGGCGTTGCCGGCCAGTGTTTGTCCTGCCCAGTGGCGGCTGTTTCAGGGGGGGCAAAACACATGCTTTGCCCCCCCCCCCCCCCACTCTGAGAACTGGGGGGGCAAGCGCCCCCCTTGCCCCCCCGGTTGGTACGCCCATGTCTGCAGCTCCAACCCGTCACACTGCCACTCGCCAACTGCGAGCTTGTCC